>JAHWFO010007316.1:3926571-3937071 GCA_023313115.1 Rhysida immarginata
GATGTCCCTCTGTTATACTGTAAGGCCACCTCCTGTTTAATCAATAGAAACAGTATTATGATCCACCCTTCTACCGAAAAAAAATATATATATAGTTTTGTTTTTATTACAAAACGAACCTTACTTAAAAGCAGCCCTCGTATTAACTAAATAAAATAATAAATTAATAATAGTAATTACCTTATTTTCGCGCCAATAACCTGCGAACGAGAAAAACCCGCACCCCTGAATAATTTCATTTTCATACGTGCTACTTCCTACGTCGAACTGCTTGGGGACCATCTGCACCCCTTCACGAACTGTTTTTACCGCGCGGGTGACATCTTCCACGTTCCCCAGATTGCAATCCGAATTTCTTGGACGTCATCGCACGATCTGTCAGGTTCTCACCAACACAACTGGTAAATGAAGCATCGTTATAGAGTGCAGTGGAGGCGGAATGGCTTGCAGTGCTTGTGGATGTGTTCCAGGGACTGGTAGACACTCTTCCACGACGGGTCGCCGCCGTTATCCGGGCCAGAGAGGGCCCAACACATTATTAGGCATGTGTGTTATGACTTTTGGTGAGTGAGTGTGTATAATATATAGTTCAATAATGCATTCAGTATATTAATTCATTTTTTATTTGAATTTCCCGTCGCCAAAAGCTAATACGAAAGTGACATCTCACAAAAAAGTCCGTACGTGCGGTCGGAAAAGTTCAAAATCCACCGTCATTGAAATAAAAAAAAAAAGAAAAAAAATCCCACCCAATTTGCGAGCACCCTTTCCCTTTTCAGGGTGTAAAAACTGTATATCCCGCGGATTATTGGCGCGAAAATATGGTAATAGTAATATATAAACATCATAGTGATTTTCTATAGTTTGGCAGTCCCTTTTACTTTAAAGAAATTCTCTTCACCATAAATGTCCCGATTTAGCAGTATAGACAGACTCCAGCGCTCCTGGTGGCAGGTGCGTGCTTAACATAGAGATAATTGTTAAGTGCACAGTGCTAAATTCTAATCGTTGAAGATTCACAACTCGTAGAAGTAATTTTGATCGGAGTTAAGACGTTTTCTTTTTTGGATGGATGTTGCTAAGAAGACATTCTTACTTGTGTAGGCAGGAGCATAGAGGAAACTTTTGGACACATCATTAAAGTGAAGGAGCCGGTTTCGTTTTCTCTAATCTCTTTGTGGACGGGAGTAGAATTTTGGTTATGCACTTAGCATCGATCCGTTTTAATTGGATAAAAGTGAACTTAACTCAATAATAAAAACTTGGCTTGCCGATACAAAGTAGCAGCCTTGCATTCAGCTTGCTCGTCTCATTGGGTTGTGCATTTGAAGAACAATCTAAAGGAGGTTTCGTCTTTGCGTTTCCTTTTTCCATAGAAGCAGCGATGGGATCTGAGCGGTCACCTTTGTGTGCTCGTGTCAATTTTTCACCTGGCGCCCTCTAGTGTCACTCGCAAAATGCAACCTTTTCACGTTAATTAATTTACAAAAGCCCCCTTCGCCGAAATTATTAACAATTAAATGTGATTTCAATTAAATGCCGGATAATAGATTCAGTCGCCGGTGTCATTGGTTGTTGATCGATGGGGTTACAGCAACAAAAGCTGAAGGAGGAGGAGGAGGAGGAGGGAGGAGGGTTGAGTTGGCGAGATCGCCATTGGCCACGTGACCAGGGGCATCGGAATAATAATTAATTTGCCTTGAAACTTAATTCGATTTCATGTAAATGAATGCGCTGCTGGGCAGGTAAGCACACTCGTGCGGGCAGTGGCTGTTCATGGAAGAGACAATATTTGGATATGAAAATTGATCCGGAAAGAGAGGCTATTTTAAAAGTTAAAGAAATGAAATTTGGGCGCCCGGAGCTCGGGTCTCTCGGTATATCTAAAATTCTGCTCCTTTTTCGTTCAAATTTAATTATGCTGAGAAAGCGTCTGCTGTGATACACGCTCTTTCGATTAGCTTTTTTTTTCCACTTTACTTTTTCAAGTTGATTTCTTCTAACAAAAAATTAAAGTGGAATGAGATTGGCTTGGATTCTTAAATTATTTAGAGCCACAGAACGTATCTGACGTTCGAAGTGGCCTTACTCTGTGTTCGCTCTCCCTTTGAAGAAGGTGGCTTCAGCTTCTCTGTATAGATTAGGCGAGTTGTCCTATACTTAAAGGACAACTCTACGGTAACATCCAACTTCATTAAATCGAAAGATTAGCGCCTTAATAACACGCTGGCATATTTCAAATTTTTCAATTCGAACTCCAAATGCGTGAAAAAAAACAAAAATTCCGAATGCAGTTTCCAGTAGTAGAGCGTCCACCTTGGGTGAGGTCGTGACGTCAACGGAGGCATGATATTTAATTTACAAAGGTGTAAATTAATACAGGGTTAACCTAAATGATTCTTCGGGTTTCAAAGCACTGTTTATTTAGAAGTATACGACGTACAAAGACGGGTGATACATGAAAAGATATATACTAAACAAGTTTTGGTACATTCTACAAGTATTCACTGTGTGCGCCCTTGGGTAATCCCGTTCCATCCATACGTTCACTAGCATGTTTCCGTCAATGTCCGTCACAGCAGCATTGATGCGTTCCTGCAGTTTTTGCAGCGTTTGGCATTGCGGGTACATAAACTTTGTCCTTCACATAACCTCACAGGAAGAAATCACATGGCGTGAGATCTGGCGACCTGGGGGGCTATGGCAACAGAGAAACATCACGCCTTATCCAACGATGTGACAGTTTCTCTGTTGAGAAAGGTGCGGAAATTGTGCACCAGTGAGGTGGAGCCCCATCATGTTGAAAGATCAAAGTCGAGGAGCCAGCAGTCAGTTGTGCAAACAACCACAACTGCAACATATCCAGGTACACGAAACCTGTCACCGTCTGCTCGATATAGAAAAAGAAGCCATACAGCTGTGTCTTGGATATGGCACAGAAGACATTCTCTTTTGGCGAATCCTTTACCAGCTCCGCACGGACATGCGGCAATTCAGTAACCAACACTCACATTGTGACGAGATGGAAAGTCGCTTTGTCGCTGAATATCAATGTCCCCCGCAAAGTCGTCATCATCTTCCATAGCTTGCTACATTCGGGTACAAAACTCCAATCGGCGGGCATAATCATTTGGAGTCAGGTAGGGTTTGAAATGCAAACGCCGCCGCAAAATGTTCCACACTGTTTTCTGCGGAATGCCCAGTTCACGGCTTGCACGAACGGATTTTTGTGGGCTGAGCACAAAGCTTTGTCTCACACGTCCACGATTTCCTCTGAGACACGCGGTCGCTCCGTGCTTTTTCCTTTACACAGGCCTGCCATCTAGCGTGCACGCGAGCCGCAAGGCGGGCTTTTTAAATTTTGATGAGTGTATGTATCATCCGTCTTTGTACGTCGTATATTCTAAATAAACAGTGCTTTGAAACTCGATGAATCATTTAGGCTAACCCTGTATATCGCACGCGAGATTAATCAATTTTAATTTTATTTATTTACACCTTGAAGTAAAGACCATGCCAAAGACCACACTGTTTTTTTCATACATTCAAGGTTCGAATGTAAAAAAATGTAAATGACATGTTATTAATGCGTTAATCTTTCCATTTAAATAAAGTTGTTTGGGACCGTAACGTTGAGCTTTGACAATCGAGAAAAACACCATAACTTCTTATAAAAAAAAATGTTTGGTAAAAAAATGGAGAGAGCTTATAGAAATGGCGGAGTCTTTTGTTTTTACCATCATCTACGGAACACCGGTTTCAGAATAGAGACCAGTTGGAGCCTTTTAATTTCTCTCAATAGTAGAAGGTTTCTATCGGATTTTAAAGAAGCTTCGATCATCATGATTTACAAATCAGGTCTTAAATCCAAATTATGAAATTATTTAGAAATTATATACCCGTCAGCTTTGTCCATAAATTACATGAGCAGCAGTTACGGCCATTGGATGATAGTGTTAGTTTAGGATTCTGAATCAGTTGAAAACTTTCGATTGCATTGAGTAACATTCGACGATCTGCCACTTTCTTTGCGGTTTCAACTTGACAATGTTGGGGCCTGTCCAGTAATACTGACCGCGATTACCGGTAAGATCGGTCACGCCAAAAGCTATCCTAAAAGTCTCGACTGCAACTTCCTGCAACTGACTGAGCCGTCCTTAAAGTTTGAAATTCGCGACCGGGAATCAAAAATTCTTCCCGCGATTTCCCGAAAAATTTGTAGGGGACAGTCGTGGTCAGCAGAGCCTTCAACATGGCGGAGCAAGCGCTCACACTATACAAATGCGACACTGCGAAAGCCTATTTTATAGCTAAGAAGAGTGCAGTGCACAATTATCACAGTCTGTGGGCAAAAGAATCCCAAGAGAATGGTAGAACAGAAGGAGACATCTGTGTTTTTTGTTCTATATTCTTTCACAAGAAAAATGCTTCCTTGTCGTAAGTGGGAGAACAGGCTTCGCACATTTATCGCTTCATCACTTGAGAACTCGAGGGAGAACGTTCATTCACAAAAGAATAATGATCATTTTAAAACATTCACATAAGAATAACAAAAGCACATAAGGATATATTCTTGGAATAAAGATTATTTACATATAATCATGTCGAAAAATGTCAAAAATCGTATTTGTGTGATCGTGTTCGAGGTGTACGCGGAGAGAGGGATGATCCAATTGACGAATCTATGGCAGTAGTGGTTTCCGAAGAGGAAACTGATAACTCACTACTTTCAGACTCGGTGGAAGAATCCGTAACCGAGTCTGTATCTTCTTCCAATTCAACTAGCACAACCAGTGCCAATTTTTTTTAACACTCCAGAGATGGCGCGGGTGTTTGTAAGAAGGATGGTGGCGCGCGGTCTCTGAGACCGCAATTTGAAACCACTTTTTTTTAATGTTCAAAAATAAAATTCATGAATTTTTTTATCTGTCGCTTAATTTACTTCATTGTTAATGGAAAACCTCAACAAACCTTTCAATATTATCTAAAAAATGCAACTTTTCGAAAGAAATTTAAAAACTTTCTTTTTTTTCCTCAAAACTAGACATGAATAGATCAGGAAAGGCATTTATAGTTTAAAATTTGTATTTTGCACTATTTTTAACCTTCATACATATATAACTTTCTATATATAACTTATAAAAATGGAAGATAGCAATCATTTCTCGGAGGATAAAAAAAATATTGTTTTTTATTATTATAAAATAAGTAAAAAATAATGTTTCTGGATATTTAAAATTATTTTATTCTAAACTAATATATAAACAGAGGTTAAACGTATATGAATTTAAATTTATAGAAATGTATTAGTATTCTTGCTTTCTTTGCATATTAGCAATTTCTCCAAATATTTGTTTTCAAATAAAAGTTTCTAAATAGGAAAATATTGGTAAACTAAAAGTATGTTGGGAATTAATTAGAGAAAATGTTTAGGTAATATATTACTTCAAAACTTTTTAATAACAAAGTTGGCGGCGTGCGGTCCCTGAGACCGCATGTCCTGTTTTATGCACGCAATCACGGATTCAGACACGCTGACTTCTTGAAGGGTCCAAAATGGAAGAATACTGAAGTGGTCATTTGTTTTTTTAAATGAATGAGAAGATATTCACGAAAGTGTAGTGATGCGGTCCGTGAGACCGCGCGCCACCGTTGGAGTGTTAATTGAGTTGTGGGCGAGTTCAAATGAGAGCATGTTGAAATAGGTCGCACACAACCGTTTTGTCCTAAAAATCCTTTCCCACGACAGTGACCGAAATTGGTCGTATCACGTGACTTGATCAGTGATGGTCAGTATTAATGTATTTCCAGGATGAGAGATATCACAAGTTTCATAGGTAACATTCTATGAGGATGCCAGGTTGGAACTCACTGACCCTCACAGGGCGGAGCCAGGACGTTATCTTGGGGGGTCGATTTTCAAAAATTCCACGGAGTCGGACCTTTTTCCATATTTGGGAGGCGGACCTTTTTACCAATTTGAAACCCACATTAGTTCAGTGTTCTAGCCATCATAGATCGGTGATCTATGTTGGCTAAAATAGTGTTTTTTTTGGAATCCGATCACATGTTCTATGCCTGTTCTATTGAAGACCGCGATCGACTGATATTGATTTAAACATAACCCGTATAATCAAATTATTATAGACCGTATTCGTATGTCTGTATTTATTAGAATTATGAAAATAATATTCAACAGTCTAAGTAACCGCAGAAACTAAAAAATGTTTCCCGACCCATAGCTTACTTACAGTCTAAAATGCTTTAAGATGCTTAAAATCCTTAAGCAGTAATCATCAGATCAAGCTTGAAATATGCGCTCAACAAACGGAAAAACATAATTCGATAAAAAAAAATTATTTACTGTTCGCATCAAACAAATTATCAGTTTCTTACTCTAATAATGAGATTCTTAGATGTAAACGCCAGTGGAAAGTTTATTTTTAAAATAAACACCCAAAATGAATAAATAAACAAATAAATAAAATGAGAGAGAGTTCGTCTTTACAAATCCCGAATAAATGTCGATGATGATGTTGTTTTTCAGTGTTTGCTGGTCAAGTGAAAGCCATAACTCACCGCGATGCTTTGTAGTGCTGCTGCCTGCCCATCCTTTGTGGAAGCGGAATTTTAATTAACTCTGCTTGGTGTGCTAACGAAGCAAAATGAACGCGCTGAAGGAGCGGTGGCCTACTGCGCGCGAATGGAAAGGCCGACTTGAGTTGTCTGTCTGTCGGTCGTTCGTCAGTGGTGTTCGCCCGGACTTGGGAGTCCGTTCCGCTCTTTAGCGGAAAGGGGAGTGAATTGTCGGACTTCTTAGGATATTTTTGTTCGATAGAAACGCGTGCTTAGTATTATCATCGAACTGTGTGGTTATTTACAGTAGAACCCCGGCTTTTCGTTTTTCTGCTTCTTAGGTAAGTTGAGGTCCCCACTGAATTTCTACAACAATAATGTTGAAAAATCACGGATTTTACAAATTTTCCCGCATGTTGCTTTCGACGCTCGCCACTTTGTATCCTTCAGCGCTCGAGGGATGTCGCTTCCCAATGGACCCCTTACAGTAGCGCTCAAAAGTATACGATCAAACGTTTTTCATTTTGCAACGTCTACAAAATCGAATCATTTTAATTTAAAAAAAGACAAAGTACATGTAAACAGGCAGTAAATAACATTATGCTCTAAAAAAATATCCCTTAAAAAAATTCCGACAATTCAGAAATACTGTAATTGAAATTCATTAGTAAATGACCACTTGACATCTGTTTATTTTTTTTACATGTATTACAAAACAAATACTAAAATTAAAATATAGCAAATCTAATAATGGTTGCATAACCCTTAGCATCAATGACAGTTTGGCATCGACGGAGCATTGAGTCCACCAAATTAACCAAAACACGCCGAGAAACTTTTTCCCATTCTTGTCGTAGAACATTAAACTTTTTTCCTGTCTAGTTGTGCACCGTATGACTTTAGATCGTCGGTCGAGTTCTTCCCATAGGTGTTCGACAGGGTTCAAGTCCGGAGATTGTGAAGGTCACTCAAGTAGACAATTTTTTTTGCCGTTAACCAGTGCTTGACCAGCCCCGACGTGTGCTTGGGTCATTGTCCTGTTGAAAAACCCATCCTCGTTCTATTTTACGTTTGGCAAATGGCAGCATTTGATCTTCCAAAATGTCTCTGTAGACTTCCTTGTCCATGATGCCTTCGATTAGGTGTAATGGACCAATGTGTTCACGACTGAAGCACCCTCAAACCATTACATTGCCTCCATCATGCTTGACAGTAGGGCATTGGTAGCGAGGATTGTTTCTTTGGCCTTCTGGGCGTCGAACGTATTTAATTCCATCATTACCGAACAACATACACATGGACTCATCACTCCAAACAATTTTAGATCACTCTTTAGAAGTCCATTTGATGTGTTCTCGTGCAAACTTCAATCGGGTCATTCGGTTCATGTAAGAGATTAAAGGCTTTTTGGAAGGTCGTCATCCATGAAGGCCCACATCACATAGGCGTCGTTTTGTGGTACTCACACGATAATGTGAAACTCCCGAGTTTCTCGATTGAATTCCGTAGCCGGCATCCGAGGGTTTACAGTGGACAGTCGTTTAAGGGGGGGGGGGGGGGCCTTCTACCTCAATGTTGTGGATCGTGGTCTTCCAGGTTTCTTAGATCGGGTAACCGTGCCTCTTGCTTGAAAACGATGCCAGAGTTCCATCACTGCCGTTTTGCTCACGTTGAACTGCTTGGCGACTCCACGATGAATTCCTCCTTTTATGTACAGCACATACAATTAAATTCTTCACAGGAGATGACAAGTTGGCTCATCTTTTATACTGTACGTTTCGTAAGAAACAACGTATGCAAGATAGAAAGCTCTCATTGAGCAGCGAATGAAAAATAATTTCCTGGTCGCTTATTTATGAGCGGGCTAAAATCAAACAAATTTAAATATTTAAATTTCTAAAGATCCTAACCAATCATAATTTTGTTCCTTCCATTCCACCACAGACAGAATGGATTATTCTGAAGTTTCATTATGCTAATTCATAAACAGAAAAATTTATAGGTAAAACATTGTTGGTCGTTTACTTTTGAGCGCTACTGTATTTTCATTCTTTGGTAGAGACCTGTACTATTTCCAGTAGGACAACGCTCCCTGCCACACTGCAATGGTTGTAAGAGGATGGTTTGGCCGGAATGAGTCGAACTGGCCAGCCCAAAGCTCAGACCTCTACCAGGACCAGGCTTTTGGAACGAATTGGAGCGTAGATTAGTAGTTTGGAAAATATACCTTCTTTACTGCCTGCTTTGGGGTTTGCTTTACAGGAAACAATTGTGCAAGCAGTTCTCCAGAATTCAGTTGAAAGTATAGCTACACTCTTTACTGCCATAGTCTATTAATTTAATAAACGTAAAAAGTAAACGTCCGAAAACTTTTTTCCATGTAGTCTACGTCTTTTTTTGGCCGGTCCAACGAAAAACGTAGAATCGGGGTTTTACTGTATTAGACATTTCCTAGTTGTTGTGGACGAGGAGGAGGGAGGTGTTATTGTTGTTCATCCGCTTTGGTGGTTATCATCTTTAACCTCTTTTGCTGTTGTAAAAGTTTTCGCTGCTCCTTATGCGAATGGTGTTTGCTGCTGCTGCTGCATGATTTCGATGGGAAGACATAAAAGAGAAGAGGCAGAAGAGAAAGAGAGGAGGGGGTAGCGAAACAGAACAAAAGAAAGATGGGTAGCGAGGCCTAGTTAATTCGCAGTTTGGAATAAAGTAATGGAACAGTTTCTCCGCTTTTGTTTCGTCGTCGTCGTCGTCTTCGATTAATGAAGTGGAAGAAGGAGTTGGGCGCAGTGTTTTTGACAAGGAAGGAGAGCCGCTGCTTGCGCTTTGCAGGTGTTGACGTCCCAGTTATGGCTTGGCTAATCGAGGCTTATGGACTTGATAATTGTCATTCGTTTATTACTCTAATGAACCCATTCTGAAGGGACCGTGAGTGGCGAGTGTTGTGCTCGCCGCTCTTCCCCATTGTCCTCGTGATTGCCAGTGATTCTTTCGAGCGTCATTGTCGCCTTTTCTTAATTAACACGTTCGCCGCCTCATGGCAGCGTTACTGAAGGAGACACAAAAGGCGAGGACGACCAGCCGTCGAGGGAAAGGGGGAGAGGAGCAGAGCCAATGAAAGACGCATGCGCAGCACCCACTTCCGGATCCGGAATGGGTTGCTCGAGGGCGTCGTAAAGAAGGACCAGCTGCGAAGAAGGCGCCTTCTGTCAGTGACGTTGACGTCATAAAGCACGAACCTCTCGACGAGGAAGCGAAACCGATGCTCTCGCTTTAATCCAGTGTTGGCTCTAACCCGCACCTCCTGCTTTTCTGTCTGTCGGTCGCAATTAAGCACAGGTGACATAACGCACTCGAGAGGGATAAACTTTTCCTTCTCCATCTAAATTACCCCCTTTTGGTTGCCCCCCCCTCCCCCCCTCCGTTTTCGGAAACATTGGCGACTGACTTACTTGCGCTCCACCGCGACGACATAACTCCGGCAGCGAGTCTGCTTTTACGAGGCGGGGGTCATCTCATTGGTGTAAACGATCCTTTTGTTGGAAGGTCTCTTTGTTAAGGGACTTTCCAACAGATTCACTGACCCTTTGCTGCTTAGAAATGGTTTTCTGCTCGCATCTCGACTGACTTAATCTAAGCATTTTTGATTTCTTGTTAATTTGTCAGGTTCCTTTGTGTTTTTCCTTATGAATCTTATGTCGGTTAATTTCTAAACTGTACTGTATAGAATTCGACACACCCGATACGAGTGCTGTGTTTATCCTTTTTTCTGACAGTGTTCCCAGATCAATGCTATTGCTGAGAGAATGTTGAAGCCTTTTGGACCTAAAAGAGCGGAACTCAAATTTTTTTGAAAAAAATTTTATCCCCAAAAGGAGTTTTATTATTATTATTATTATTATTATTATTATTATTATTATTATTATT
>JAHWFO010007316.1:3937081-3950541 GCA_023313115.1 Rhysida immarginata
TATTATTATTATTATTATTATTATTATTATTATTATTATTATTATTAGTTCTTATTTTCTTAATTATTTGATCTGTTAATTTTTAATTTAATTTTTAATATGTGTTCGTCTTTATTATTTAATTATTATTTGTAATTCCTCATTATATGTTTTTCATTAACCCCGTTTTGGGCAGTTTGCCTGTTGGGGGACAACGTGGGGCTTTCCCCTCCAGATTATCTGGTGGGGTATTCTCTTTCGTTGTTACAATTATTATTATTATTATTATTATTATTATTATTATTATTATTATTAATGTTGATTTGGACAAACCAAACTCGGATCAAGTCCGGAAGTCAAGTCCCAAAAGCAGAGCCAAGAGAGGGCTAAGCCCAAGGAGCTCAGTGTGAATGTTTGGGTCTACAAATATCCTTATTATGTGACAAGTGTTTGAACTGTAGCCTCATGTAAGATTTTGAATAACTGTGGGTTTATAAGCTTTTAAATAATGAGTATGAAATAATCCAAATGGCAGAAAGAACAATTAAGAACAATGTGTACATCTAATAACTCCTTTATCGTTGTATTTCGTGCTCGAGACTGCGACTTTGTCCATGTATGTCTTTTGTAAATGATGTGCATTGGGGATGGAAATATCAAGTATGTAGACCCCTTTGCTTTGCTTATGTACGAAAGTAATATCTGGTCAGGGATAGTTTAGTTAGTCATTATAGCTCTGTCAAAATGACAATGTCTGGGATATATTTAAAGTGTGGGGCGTTTAAGTCCCCAAGTTTGTGTATTTTAGCTAGATATTGAAGTATGATGTTGGCTACCCGGTTTTGTCTATGTAAATACTCTGTCTACGGTTATGTCTATGATTTCCTTTGCGGTATGGCATTTCCTGCAAGCCCCATCAGTGAATCTTTGATACGTTTTTTGTTCCTAAAACAGATAAATAAAAGACGAAAACACAATTCCACAACAAGAGTTTAATACCTCGTATGTGTATTTCGCTGACAACGTCAGCTTCTTCAGCGAGAAAACTTGGACAATCAAAGGATCGAATTCGAAAGTGTACAATCGACGATCGATCAGTGTAGTAAAAAAAAAGTAACACGAGTGGTCCGGGAGCCTAGCTCACTTTGCACGCTCTCCCAAAAAGTAAACCAAATGAAATGGGAAAGAAGCCTGATGAACCTTTTAAGTCATCCAGAGAAGAATCCTTTCATGGTTGGGACAAGAATCAGATCGCAAATTGACGAATAGCGAATCCAAAACACTAGAATCTAGGAGATCTAATATTTGGGGAAGTCTGCCTTGTTAATGTCCTCAAAACTAATATCCAGGATATGGCGAGGTCTTCGAAACCTGATGAAACCTCTAATAACGAGTGAGTGGTCCAGAATACCAGCAACCAGAGTATTTTCATGATTTTCCATCTTGGGCAGCATGTTCCTGAGAAGTGTTTGGACATAAGAACCAATATTGGTCATTCCTAGATCCTCATAAATGGAGAGTTGTTGGGCAGTGCACCGGAGGGTAACATTTTGGAAGGTCTGAAAATCCCTGCGCCTCGACTTGCAGATGGAAGCCCAAGCAGGCATATCGTCAAGTAGAATAGCGCGAATCACTACCTTGTATAATAAAGTTTGCTGTCCACTCCAAGGGCGCTGTTTCGCCCCAGAAGCGCAATACGTCTAAACTTCGTCTTTTTAGCCTTGTTAAAAGCATATTGGACATGGTCGTTCCAGTTGAATTTGGAGTCTATCACAACTCCGAGACACTTATAACTTTTAAATCACTCAAGCTTCCTATCATAAAGGATGAGGGGCCTAGGAGAGTTTTTGCGTTTTGCGTGTGATGAACATGGCTTTACACTTGTTAACATTCAACTTTAAGCGCCACTTAGAAAACCAGTTCTCACACTTGTGTAAAACTTTTTGTAGACGACTGATGACGTGTCAGAGTGTACAGAGTGAATAGCCTATTTATATAAAAAAGGTGAACAATCTAAGGAATCAGAGAAAAAGACACAAAGACAATATTGACCAATCCGGTGCGCAGAAGGGATACCAAGGTGACTCACCAGTTGAAAAGAAAATCCAAAAACAGAAAGTAGGATAAAAAAAACAGAATTAACTTTTATAACATTACTTTTTATATAAAATGGAGTCCATTTGCGGTAACCACTCTTCCACCGGCATTGGACCATCATCCCCGTTGAGCAGTTGGTATTTGATGTTTGTTTTAACTACTTCCAAGGATTCGAGAAACGGCAGCAACTTAGGATCATTTCAAGAATGAATAACTTTAAAGTTGTCGACTGAGTAATCGTGCCCTTCCTTTAGAATATGGTCCACGAAGTTATACATACCCCATCTAACATGTTATTTAAACCGTTTGTTTTAGGCAACCATTGCCCACAGTTTACTGCCTTGTCTATAGTATGTTTTCTGTAGCTTTTAATAACTTGGTTTTGTATGACAATCATTTCTTTAAAGTGACTACCTTCACTCAACTACAAGTTCGACAGTTATATACAGGATGAGCCATTTATCTTGAGAGAACTGAATATCTCGGAAACTAAGCATTGTACGAAAAAATGTCTAAAATCAAAAATGAATTATTTCGCGGGGGAAATTCATTAGTTAAAAAATTACCCCCCCCCCCCTAGTGAGGGGAGCTGGAGGGGAGGGGGTAACTTTGAAATCTTAAATAGGAACCCCTATTTTTAATGGTATATTCATATGGTACACAATATTCGAGAAATGTTTTATTCTTGGTGTTTTTTCAATGGATCCAACCGTTTAAGAGATAGAGGCCCTGAAAGTGTGGAACTTTTAAAGTTTTGAACCCAATTTTATCGATGAAGACAAAGAGATAGAGGTGGGTTTGTAGACATTCCTATTCTATTTTTTGATGGCCTTTAAAGAATCCGAAGTCAGAATTTCAAAAATTCAAAATTTTTTAGTGCACAAGTAAACTTTTGGGGGCAACAGTCCTATGGAGTATATGCGTGTGTATTGAAAAATATTGGATTTTTGAAATTCTGACTTGGGATTTTTAAAGACCATAGGAATGTCTGTAAGACCCACTCTCTATCTCGTTGTCTTCATCGATAAAATTGGGTTCAAAACTTTACATGTTCCACACTTTCAGGACCTCTATCTCCTAAATGGTGGATCAATTGAAAAAACACCAAGAATAAAACATTTCTCGAATATTGTGTACAATCTGAATATACCATTAAAAATAGGGGGTTCTATTTAAGATTTCAAAATTACCCCCTCCCCCAGCCCCCTTCACAAAGAGGGGGGGTAATTTTTTTAACTAATGAATTTCCCCCGCGAAATAATTCACTTTTGATTTTGGATATTTTTTCATACAATATTTTGTTTCCGAGATATTCAGTTGTCTCAAGATAAATGCCTCACCCTGTATATGGACTTATATTTGAATGCCGAGTTTATACTCTTTAAACAAATAGAAATCATTTAAAAAAGATACATAATAGTTGTGCATTTTATAGAAATTAAAACTTGTTTAAACAATTTAGTTACGGAAAAAAGCAATACTTTTTTTTATTTTATTTTAACGTCAAAAAAAAAACTAATACAAAGAAAGTTTTTTTTTCAGCCCTCATAATTTATAAATGACGTTTTCTTAATAAAATATATGCAGTTAGATTAAATATCTGTCTTGGAATTGTATTTAAATTTTTGGAATATGGGTTTTTCTTTCTCTAATTCCATAGCTATTATTAATTTTAGGCATTTTGAAATACTCATGATATCTAACGTTGTAAAGCACAAGATTCTTTATTACATATTTTGAAGTATGACGTTAGTTCCTATTTTCACAATGGAAGTAATACTAAAGGTCTCTCAAGCAGATGTTTCTGTTTAAAGGTTAAGTCGGGTTTTGGCTTGCCTATGAATTCAGACTTTTTGGACATTTAGTGCAGCAGCGATGGTGAGTTAGGTGGATTGCGAAATGCGGTCTTGTTATTTATGCCTCCGGCTCGAGCGCCACGTGTTTCCCGCGGAAGGGGTCTCGAAATGACCGAAGTGGAGCCGCGGGAAATGCGTATAATACGCCTCGGTGAGAATCTCTGCGCTTGCTTCAATCCTCGCCCACAGTTATGTGCACGTATTCCATGGCAGAAGATGGCCGACGGAAGACAATCGCCGGCGCGAGAAGTCGACGCAATAAAACTCACTCTGTGGTTGAAAGGACATCTGCCAGTTTGATTTGATCCCATAGCAATGACACGGGATGCACATTTGATGCTATAGACTGGAGAGACGGGTTTCCGTAATGTTTATGATGAGAAGGAATGCCCCTTTTTCCAGAAGGAAATATAGAGTAAGATCTTAGATGCGCATTTCGGATGCGTTCCATCCATCACTCGGGCTTTCTATCACTCTGTGCACTAGACTGCTTGGTTCTTGAAGTTGGCGCGAACCGTGACTAATTGATTTCTGTGGTGATCGAGTGAACGAGGTTTGAATGTTCTCAACAGTCTCTTCAGAAACCTGATGTTCTGCCACTGCTGTTTATCCTTAAATATTGATCCCATTACCAAACGTGTGTCATCCATGGCTTACGTAATTTTACATCGGGTGGTTCTTTCCATAACGTGTTGTACAGAACACATTTATACACAATGTTATGCGTCTCCATGTTTACATGCAACAGACAATCTTTAATTACAGTCATGGGTAAAATATTTATAAACAGCTATAATCTGTTTTAAAAATATAAGACCGCTTGAAATTGTGACAATGCAGACTTTAATTGTCATTTTTATTTATTTTCTAGGATCGTCTAAGATCTGCAGGGGGTGGACAGAATAATAGGAACACCTTTCGATTTAGAAGTTTTGTCGAATATCTAAAAAATACTTGACGAATAATCCTGAAACTGGAGGGGTGTAAAGAGCATGTTACACTTCACATATTTCAGCGAAAGATTTGTCCCAAAGGCAAATAAGGGACCAGTAACAAATTGAATAAAAAATGCATGCTTGGGATCACCCTGTAAAAATAATGTTTGAAATGCGTTGTAGCTGTAGCCCTATGATTAGGAGGCTTCTTTTACTTATCTATCTTCATTTGTATATTCATCGAGATATAAAAGTTTCATTAAAAAATAGAATTTTTTGTAAGGTTTTTGTTTATACAGGGTTTTCAACCCAATGCAATGTAATTTTCAGGAAACTTGGCAAATTACAGCGGACATAACACCCTGCAATCACAATATTAAAATATTAAATATTTCATGAAATATGAGCATTTTTACTAAATAATGTTTATCTGCGCATACGCGAGCGTTACCAAAATGTTTTTTGCATAATTTATTAACCAAATGTATTAGGCTACTTTCCTAAAAAACCCAAACAAATAAGAGTGAAATTTCAGAAAGATATCGCAGATAGAATGAGTTGAATTTCAGTTGCTCTCAAAAATAAACAAAACGATAAGCAGCTTTCTCCAAATTTTTATTTTTGGACCGGACACTGCTATCAACTTCTTCTCCTTAAGTTGATATGTATGAAGGCATATTGACCTAATATTGAGTTCATATCAGCTTATGAGTTCTTATCATACTGGTGTCCGGTCCAAAAATAAAAATTTGGAGAATGCCCCTTATCGTTTTGTTTAATTTTTGAGAGCAACTGAAATTTATTTATTTATTTATTTTATTTATTTATCGGCTAAGCACTCCGTGAGAGTAAGTACATCAATATAAGGCATGGTAAATATATCAAAAGACATTTGAGCAATTAGGGAAAATAGAACAAATTTAAAATGATACATGATATATGAGTAAATTATGATTAGGAAAAAAAAAGGGAATAAAAACAGCCATAGTTTACCTAAATTCCGAATCCTAGAGGAATTACTCAGTCATAAGTAAACACAAAACTAAGATAATACAATACAGAATAATATAAATTGGTGAATAATCTTAAACAGTCTAATTACCATTGAAGTCACACAATGTACTTGCCCAGAAAATTAATCCATATTCCCTTGAATTGATATAAAATAGTCCGTGATTATGGATCTATACAATGAACTAGTGATAATCCCATGATGAGAAATGGTTATTAATTTATACCGAACTTTGTAGGGCAATTCATTCCATATATAAATGGCATTATAAGGGAAATGACCACCAAGGAAAGAAGATACCACAAACGGGATTTCAAATTTCAGTTGATCTAAAATGACTACTTGTTATAAACCAGTCTCTGACAAAGGTTGCAGGATGACCCTTCAAACACAGGGCATTGACCAATTCCACTGAAAGGCCTATTCGACGTATAGACATTAAAGTTGGTAACCGAAATACCCTGCATACATACTTAATAGAGGTGAATTTGTTTAATTTGAAAGCCGCACGTATAACTTGATTATAGGCGATTTTTATGCGACTTAAATTAATTTTCGAGGAGCTAGCCCAAATAATAAGATTATAGAAAAGTTTTGAAATCACCTTAGACTGAATTACTGTTCTAAGTTCGGCTTTGGATAAGAACGTCCGCAGACGTTTCATTAAGTAACTTTGGCGATGAAGAAAAGTTATAATATAGTTCACTTGGCAGTTAAAACGAAGTCGGGCATCCATAATAAACCCAAGAATCTTTATTGATTTATTACAGGAAGAGGATTTAGAACAAGTAATACAGCTAAATTTGTTTTTATTAAGTTTCATTCCACGTTCATTAAACCAAGACTCTAGCCATTTAATATCCGATTAAATTAGGTCAGAGATCATCGCACTATCTTTAGGATCATAAGATTTGGATAGAATGTTGTCGTCAACGTAACTTTTAATTTCTAGGTTAAAGTCATGTTGATACATTGGCGATGAAGCAACAGCGAACAGCAAAGGGCCTAAGCTCGAACCTTGGATGACTCCCCTATTAGACTGAACCATTAATTGGGGACTACCTGATATACTGTTAAAACGATCCATGAAGTAATCTTTGAGTAGTGTTAGATAAGGGTCAACAATACCTAATGCCTGAAGATCATAAATTAATTGCGTCTAGAAACTGTATCAAATGCCTTAGAAACATCGGCCTGAAGAATTATATACTGGTATCCTTAATCAATGGCTTTCGCAGCTTTTATATAGAGATCCATTGGAATCCACTTTTATGGATGATCGCCAAGTTGCTGATGCGGAATTCGAGATCACAGATTAACTTGGAGTTCTTTAAATATAATCTTCTCAATTAACTTAGTGATACGGGGTAACAGAAATTGGGCGATATCTATTTAATATGTTACCGTCGCCTGCCTTATAAAGGGGGGTAATGATTGCTCTCTTCAGTAATGCAGGAAATCTCTTCGTTTTGATGGTGATTAAGCAGAGGTTCAAAATCTTTTGTAAACTTGTCCCATCTAGATTTTTTAATATTCGACCAAGTATTAGGCTAAACATATTAACATCATTACTTTAAGATTGTTAATGGCTCGAGCCAGTTGTCTTACAGTCGGTAACCGGGGGTAAATCGGGGTAAAATAAGATGTTGGATTCCACCTAACCGGTATTGTCGGTTGTTCTACTCCCATTGGATTATTCAGCCATTCAAGGAACATTTTATGTTTGTCTTTAGGTAATTTTTGAGATTGTGCGTTACAGTTGGACTTAATAATTTTCCACAGAGGAAAGGTTTTCGTACTAGAAATGGCCTTACGCCTTTTGCAGACACGTAACCTCTTCTTAAAAGACTTATTCGCTACTTTATAAGATAACAAATTTAAAGGTGTCTTATTTAAACAGAATTTTTTATAGGCAGTTGTTTTCTCTTTCCACAATTGAAAGAGCGTTGATGACCACCACATCTTATGGTTAGATTTCTGTAATGTTCTGGTCTATCGGCGATATTTTTCTGGATTTTCACGCTATTTGCTTGGGCTTTTTCTAAGAGTAGCTCTAACATTTGGCTAAGAAATTATACGAAAAACATTTTGATAATGCTTGCGCATGCGCAGATAAACATTATTTAGTAAAACTGCCCATATTTCATTAAATCTTTAATATTTTAATATTCAGATTGCAGGGTGTTGTTTCTACTGTAGTTTGTCAAGTTTCCTGAAAATGACATTGCATTGGGTTGAAAACCCTGCATGGTATAAACAAAAAACTTACTAAAGAAATCTTTCTATCTCCATGAATATACGTGCTAATCTCATACAAATGAAGACAGATAAGTAAAAGAAGCCTCCTAATCATATGCTAAAGCTATAACGCATTTCAAGCATTATTTTTTACAGGGTGATCCCAAGTATTATTTTTGTTCAATTTCTTACTGGTCCCCTATTTGCCTTTGGGACAAATCTTTCGCTGAAATATATGAGGTGTAACAAGCTCTTTACATCCCTCAAGTTTCAGAATAATTCCTCAAGTATTTTTTCTAGATATTCGACAAAACATCTAAATCGAAAGGTGTTCCTATTATTCTGTCTATCCCCTGCAGTGTTAAGTTTTACAAATACGTTTTACGAGTTCCTTAACTCTCTCAATCCATCTATGAAGTATTTTTATTATAGACACAAATAATCATTACTCATTGCCTTTCTTTGATATTCTAAAAAAAAAAAGTTTAGGGTGCGATGTCGAATTTTCTTGCCCAATCCCAATTGGGAGATAAAATTCCAGAACGAGCATTTTAAAGAATTTTCGTTTTTCCAAAGTAAACATATACTGTATAACATCTAATTCTAAGGATTTTTCATGTGCTCATATTCAAAATCGGATATTGTAATTTTTCATGAAACAAACAGCCCGAGCAACATTGGGTATATCAGCTAGTAATGAAATCATCTTTAAACATAACACTAAGAAAGTGAGTCTAGAAAGTAGATAAAAGTGACAATTAAAGTCTGCATCATCAAAATACAGGTAATCATGAAGGAATGACGCGATTGAGCTACAATTTTCAGCAAATGCAAATTTTAGTGTTATACACATGATTAAAATTTCAGAGTCACCACTCATGCGTGGGCGGAGCAGCGCCCTCTGAACTGCTGCTGAAACAGTATAAATAGAGGGGGGCTGTAGCGGGACGTTGGAACTAGTCTATGGTTATCTGCTCGTGGTGAAGAATAACGATGCCTCTTCGACGAAACAGGGCGACATTTCAACAACTTATGCAGATTGAACGGGGAAGAATCATCTGAAGGAGGATTTTCTTATCGTGCAATAGCAGCTCGTATGAAGCGTAACAGCAGCGCAGTGATGCGAGTTTGGAAGTAGTGGACCGGCGAGAACCGGTCAACTCGGAAATCCGGGAGTGGACGCCGAAAGGTGACGTCAACGCGCGATGATAGCACCTGGTTGGCATGGCGCTGACGGACCACACAGCTTCCTCCAGACAGTTGGCAGCACATTGGTCCACAGCTACAGATCTATCCCTGTCTGCTTCGTCAATTCGTCGACGTCTGCTGCTGCAATGGACTCACGAACATAGAGACTGGTGTGCAGATTGGTAACGATTGGTTTTTCCTGACGAATCCCGCTTTAATCTGTAGTACCATGATGGCCGCATTCGTGTAAGAGGCTATGACGGTGACCGCTATTTTCCGGAGTGCTTTATCGAACGTCATAGCAGATGAAAACCCGGAGTTATGGTCTGGGATGCGATTGCGTATCGTAGACGACCTCTGCTGCTACGAATTGTGGGTCATCTTAACAGTAGTCGGTACATCCGTTACGTGCTGGAGCCCGAACTGGTTCCTTTCCTTCAAGACATTCCTGGAGCGATCTTTCAGCAGGATAATGCCCGCCCAATATTGCAAGGAATGTTCAAGACTTCTTTTCAGCAGAAAACATACAGCTTTTTTCTTGGTCTGCTTATTCGCAGGATATGTCGCCTATTGAACACGTGTGGGATTTCTTTTGGTCGGCGTCTCGCTCGGGATCGTCATCCTACAGTTTCTACTGATGAACTTTGGGCACGCATACAAACAATATGGAATGCTCTTCTTCCTCAGGCAGACATTCGAAATCTGTTTGTCTCCATGCCACGTCGTAGAGCAGCAGTTACTGCAGCGCGTGGTGGCTACACCGAATACTCATTTTGGACACTTAATATTGTTTTGTTTTATTTTGCTTTGAAACTCTAATTATTTATTTGTACCAATAGAAATCGTTTGTATATTAAATTTCATTTAATTCTCATGATTCCTTCATGGTGTTGCAATTTTTACACACATGAGTTTAGTTTCTTTCGCATCCATCGTAGAAAGGAATTTGGATTATAATTTTGGAGGTTATGCCCTTATGCACTTTGTCTTTGTGTCTGATTTTCAACAAAACTGTTGATGAGATGCTGTTTTCTTATGTTTTCAAATACATAGCTGGAGGAAGAGAGCATTGACAGGGTTTTTTTCAGTTTTTAATGTGTGTCGGAAAACGTGTGTTCGAAGCAACCCTCCTTTTTCATAGCCCAAAACGCATTGAAGTAAAAAAAAAGTCTTTTTTATCGTTTTACGAGGGAAGGTCGTCGACTGAGAATTCTTCCGCCAACACTCTGAATATTATGCAATTTGCGCGCGTTGATATTTAAATGAAAGTCATTTGAATGCGCTCTCTCCGCGGCGGATGATGTCTTAAAATGTGAGCCGTAATTGATTTGATTGCTCGTGCTTTGGCACACTTTTTTCGCACTTTCGGAGGAATCTATTTCCGTTGTTTTGTAATTTTATGAAATGGTTTAATGGAGTTCTAATGCGATTCGCTGTTCGCCATTTTCGCAAGTCAGCTGCGCCGATCGTTAACAACAATTTCGCCGAGAGTCGAGGAACGGGGATGACTTGGAGTCGGCCGTGGTCACGTGATTCTGTGGAATAAATTGAAATAAAAAAGATTTGTTCCGAGCTGCCAGAGTGCCAGGAATGAATATTTTTTTGTTTTAATATATTTAAACTTTAATTTGCTCTCGTTTACGTTTAGTGTTCAGCGTGAGCAGATAGGTCGACTCTGCAATATTTTAGTGGGTTGGAGACGATTTGGTGTTTCTGTACTTTAAGACTAGAGACTCTATATGCAGAGCTGGTCTTTGCATTTGTTTTGACCATTCAGAGCTCTTAAACGTTCTACAGGGTATCCGAAAAGTCCCACGCTAATTCCAGACAGATATGTAGGCGGAATTTCAAGTTGTTTAACGCCCTGAGGCCGTAATAATTGTCTGGCATGGAATTTGTTCGCAATCCTGATGCGTAGATGGACCACATCACGAATCATCCATCACACAGTACACTGGTGACTTCAGATACTCCCAGAATGAAAAGTCCGTTGGATTCATATCTGGTGATCGTGGATCCCATTCAGCAGTTTCCTCTGAAACCAATCTATTATTCAAGAAAGGTTTCATCCAAACAGGGTGTTGTAGCATGGTGGCGCTCAGAACGCTCCCCAATGATATCCAAAGTGGGCATCAGCCAATTTCCAAGCATCCACATTTCAAAAAAGCACGGGCTAATGGTACGATCACTCCAGATGCTACACAACACCATTAGACGTTAGCCGTCCCCTTAAATTTGTCAAGTAATCTTCCCACATTGCTGGATGATACTAGTTGGCGTTCGGAATGATATCGATTAAATGTCAATTACTAACATCACAGTGTGAATAACCTTCACGGTCACACAATAGGATGATTCTCACACAACAGCATTATTATTAAGTACCGAAAGGTGCTTTATGCTATCAGTGTGGGGAAACGTGTCTGTCCGTCTGTCTATCTGTCTGTAACTCAAACTCCTCCGAGGTTATGAAAGATTTTCAAAATCTGTTTTCGTCAGTCGATGAATATGGTTCATGGCACGAACCAGTTACAAATATTATCTAAATCGGTTCATTGGCACGTGCACAAATGGTACCTCTATTTTCCCGCCCAGCAATTTTCAATGGGAAGAAATATTGAGTAATATATCAAACAAATCGTAATGACGAGATAGATGCGGTTATTCATTATTATTTTCGTTAGTCGATGAATATGGTACATGCCATGAAAAGATCATAAATTTTATCTAAATCGGTTCATTAGCACGTCCACAAATGGTACCATCACGGCCCCACCTAGCAATTTTCAATGGACAGATATATTAAGTAATATGTCAAACAAATCTTAATGACGAGATACAAGCGAATATAAATTACTATTTCGGCCAATAAATATGGTTCAGGAAATGAACCATTTTGAAAATTGTTGCAATCGAAACATTGGCACGTGCACTAATGGTACCTTTATGACACCTTCAAAAATTTTCAATGATAAGATATGGCATGTAATATATCAAACAAATTGTGATGATGTATCATAAATGAATATCACGTAAAAGTAATGATAGTCCAAATTGGTTTCAAGGAACCTGGTTTAGTGGAACCATTATGATTCATTGGAACTTTCAATACCAAAATATGGCATGTAATATATCAAACGATTTGGAATAAAGTGCCTTGAATGATGATAACGTAAAATTCATGATAATCCAAATTGGTTTCAAGGAACCTGGTTTAGTGGAAACATGATGGTTCATTGGAACTTTCAATGCTAAAATATGGCATGTAATATATCAAACGACTTGGAATGATGTGTCATGAATGAATATGACGTAAAATTAATGATAGTCCAAATTGGTTACAAGGAACCTGGTTTAGTGGAACCGTTATGGTTCATTGGACCTTTCACTGCTAAAATATGGCATGTAATATATCAAACAACTTGGAATGATGTGTCAAGAATGAATGTAAAGTAAAATTAACGATAGTCGAAATTGGTTTCAAGATACCTGGTTTAGTGGAACCATTATGGTTCATTGGAACATTCAATGCTAAAATATTGCATGTAATATATCAAACAACTTGTAATGATGTGTCATGAATGAATATAACGTAAAATTAATGATAGTTGGAATTATTTCAAAGGTACGGGGTTTAATGGTATCATAATGGTCCATTAGAAACTTCCAATGTTAACATAGGGCGGTTTAAAAATATAGTTCCGCGAATGGTTTAGTTTAACCTTTCGGTACTTGGTTATGTCATTCCTTAATGGTTTATTATAAGATATTTGCAACCAGACATAACGAAAGAGAAATACAGTGGGCGCTACTTAATGTAATCACTTTGGACCAAGCCAAATTGATAACAATAACCGAAGTGGAGCCTTTATTACATACTACATACGTACATGCTTAATACAGTATTAAACAAGAATTGATTATGAATTAAATTAATTAATGAAGAATTAAGCAAAAATGCTCGTGTATTGTTGATTGTCTGCTGGTGATCAATTTTCTTTTCCGCGAAATGACCTCCTTTTCGCAAAACAGCAATTGCAAATAAACCGAATTAAAACACGGCTATTACAGTACCTAAATGTAGTAGAGCACAATGAAATCAGTAAAATAACCAAATCAAAAAAGATCGTATGGCCAACACCACCTGCTACACTT
>JAHWFO010007316.1:3955541-3977432 GCA_023313115.1 Rhysida immarginata
AAATCGGTTAACAAATAAAAAAGTTACAGCCATGGAGACCTTATTTATCAATCGCCCCTCGTATTACTACTATATCTTGCCATTGAAATTTACTAGGTGGAGTCGTGAAGGTATCATTTGTGCACGTGCTATTGAACCGATTTAGATCATATTTGTGATTGGTTCGTGCCATGAACCGTATTCATCGACTGACGAAAACAGATTTTGAAAATCTTTCATAGCCTCCGAGGAGTTAGTTACAGACAGACAGACAGACACTATTCCCCACACTGATATCATAAAGCATCTTTCGGTGCTTAATAAAAGTCTGGGTGGCTTGTCTTCTGGGCCACCCACGGTAGGTATCGTAATAGCACTGAAACCATCATGTCATGTGTCAGTACGCCAGGGATATCGCATCTGTGAACATGATTCAGATATTCATGTGTCTGCGAAGAATTGCATCTGTGAATGGAGGCTTCTCTATATATAGTACTTACGAATTGGTAGAAAGAACTCTGGCAAACATGGGCTTAAGGACTCGTGTAGGTCTGTACGTGGCAAACTTAAGTTTGTTGTGATGTGCAATGCACTGCTGAAGGGGGTGCATTCAAAAGAAAAGTTGTGACAACTCTCGTCATGAACGTGGAATTTTCAGATGGTGCAATCTTTTCATATTCGATACGACGACAGCTTTATTATCATAATGACCTGATAGAAGACCGGGTAATTCAATTATATTGCATTGGTGATTGGGGACGCGTGTGTATACGTGCACGTCTAAGCCTGCGTTAACATTTCCCATTGGCCTGAAGGGGCTATTGACTGGATGCCCACCGGATATGGGAGTTCGTTCCATTCGTCGAAGAGGCGGGTGTCGAGGGAGGGAGCATTGTGCTCGAAGCGCCACTAACTTTGCGCTAATAGTTGCCGACCTTTTGCTCCTTTAACTCAGCATCGTAGCGTTGCTGTTGTCGTCTTTTTTTCCTCCCCAAAGGAGCTTGGTTTGTGAGAAGAGAGCGATACGAGAATGTGCATCCCTCAAGCGAGAGTCGAGTTTATTAGCGTTTGACTTTTTTTATTGAAGAGGAAGACTAAGGATATCAGGTCTGTCCCAAAAATATAGAGACAACATTGTCATTTGAAAAAAGGTAGCTTAGAATCACTGCAACCGAGTGCCAATCAGTGAGACGATTCCTAAAAGTGTAGGCATGTTGGTCCGCGGATCGGAACGAGTAAGAAACTAACAATAAATGATCATTCAGTTGCCTCCTAACTACTGAAATGAAATCATTCTGAAGCAAAAAAGTAAATGCATACAGTTATTAAATGAGAGTTATTCCTGTTTTGTCATGAGAAGAGATATTTCAGAGTGTGATATAAAATGCCATGTGTGAAGTTTGTAATGTTGGCGTTTAAAAGCCGATGGAAAAAAGACATTGACAAAAGGACGATCAAAAGCATCTGTCTATAGAATAATTTCTAAAGGAAAACCAGTACTACCAGGAGATCTGGAAGATATAAGAGCACCAACGAAGGACCATCGCAGACTCCTCTGAAATGGGAAATGCCATTCATCATCGCCTATGACATAATTCTATGAATAAAATGGCCAAGAAGCCACATCTGAAACCTCAACGTGTTACTGCAACATTGGAAATGTCTAGAAAATATATGACTTGGGATGATTGGGCTGTCTATAAGCTTGAGCGATGAAAAAAATGGAACCTAAATGATCCAATCGATTAATAGGGTTCATCGTTCGAAGATGGTTGAAATTGGTAGATTAGCACGTGCTCTAATGAAGGTGTGTCTCAAAAGTTTGGGTAATTTTAGTTTTGAAAGTAAATAAAGAATGATCTAAGAGGACTTTTCTCATGCCAAACCTCAGATATTTAAATAATTGATAAAAAGATGTTTAAATAAATTTTTCATCAATTTTAGTTTTGATCACAATTTGTATAGACGAAGCAATTTAACGCTGTATTTGTTTTCCTTGAGCTTGGATAACTTCAAATACACGATTGGGCATTGTTGTAATAAGCTGTTGAAGAAGTTGCGGCCCCAAGCTGTACCAGCAATCTTCAAGTGCAATTAAGAATATTGCTTGTGTTTGGAATACGCTCTTCTGCTCACTATCCCCCACTGGTTTTCAATGGGGTTTGGGTCATTTCATAATTTGAATATTGTTTGCCTTCAACCAAACTGCAGTGGACTTAGATGAATGAATACTTGCATTGTCCTGTTGGAAAATAAATTCCGGATCACCGATGATGATGGCGGCAACAGGAAGGAGGTGATGTCGCAAGGTGTCCTGAGAGTCTTCTGGCCTTTGAAGACCTGAAACAATCGCCAAACTTGTGGTTCTATTGTAGCCAAATGCACCCCAAACCATAATACTTCCTCCTCCTTGTTGACGATTGAAGAAAGGCTTTTTCTATACGAAGGTCGTGCCAATAGCTCGCCCAATCATCTGGCCCATCTAAATTCCATTTTTTTCATCACTGATGTTTGTGGTTATTCTTTTAATTTTAAGCTGTGAGTCTCGCAAATTCTTTGGAACGAGCTGTGTTTGTCGCGAATTGTCTTGCAACGAAATGTCGATATCTCTGTTGAAAGATGCCATCATTCGCAGGATTCGGCAACGATGGATAAGTATGCACAACCCTATTGACGGTACCTTCCAGAGGAAGTAATGGACCCAAAACATGCTACGAAAACATGCCCCAGACTATGGTTTGTTTGGGGATGTCTCCCACTCGCCCAATAATGCTTTCGGGTAGTTTGTTTTCGGATGTCTCCTGGCGGATATTCCAGCGCCCATCGATACGATGCAGTAGAAAACGCGACTCATCGGAAAATGCAACCTTTTTCCATTGGTCTAGGGTTCCAATGTTTGTACTGCAATGCAAACGCACGTCGTTTCTAGCGATGCACACTTGTCAACATGGGTGCTGGAACGAGACATCTGCTGCGGAGGCCAAGCTTTCTGGTGCATTCCTCCTCACTTGCCGAGTTGCTCTATATACTTGATGATGTGTTAAATAATACACTTACAATAAATTCTTGAAACCGGGACAATCATTTGTGGACATCCTGTATGTATCAAATGGGTTTTGTGGCTGCGATTAGTTGAGTCTTTCGGTGACTTGGTTATGTCATTCCTTAATGGTTTATTATTAATTATGTGTTTGACCAACACGCGTATAATTCTAGAAATCGTCTCGGTGTACTGAATTCATTAAAACATTGCCAATTGATTGCAGTGACTCCATGGTATCTTTTTTTTTTTCAAATAATGGTGATGTCTCTATATTTTTGAGACAGGCGTTATCTATGCAAATGGGGCGATTTCTTCCCCCGTATAGAGAGTGGTATTGTCCGTGAAGTTTGCTTTGGGTCTTTGTTTGCCGAGTCAAGTAGTCGACGCCTGTCGGGTCATTAGGCGCACTGCTCTACAATGTTGGACTGTGTAACGACCAAATCGATCGTCTGCCGTTCCGTGCCGGGCATTTGTCAAGCGACTGACGAGCGTTACTCTTAATCTCTACGCTTTTACGCGACGGTGACGAGTGTTAATTTGCACGTGAGCCACGAGGAAGTGAGAACGAGCCCCTCCCACGTTACGAAACCGTCACGCTATTTATTGTCTCACCTGAGATGACGAGCAGGCAGGTAGAGAGAGAGAGGGCATCACCAATAAATAAACGCTCGAATTCTGATGATATTTTAGCGTTCATTACGCAGATTGGTCTGTGATTAAGAAAAGCACGCGAGACTTTGTACGAGCGCTGTTTGTGCACATGCCTATTAATGTAATTGAGTTGCTTTCGACGCGCTCGGTAATTGAAGCAAGCTTTTTTGATTGGTGAGCAGCACTTTAGAGCTGAGGCTGATGTCCTCTACCTCCTCTTCACCGACCCCCTCTTTATTTTTTTTAATAGGAGAATAAAAGGGGATGTTTATTTATAGACCCAGGGCCTGTCCCCGGGAGGATCTCTGATCTGCCATTCCGGAAGTTCCGGCTCGAGGAGCACCAGGAAGAAGAGAGAAGGAAAGGTGAAGCGGACGAGGCAGATGAGAAAGGGCGGGATGTGTGTGTGTGTGTGTGTGTGTGTGTGTGTGTGTGTTGTGTTTTTAGTGTTCTCCTCCTTTGATAGGCCTTAAAATTTTAATGAACGGGGTGTGATTGGATTTACAAGGCGAATTGACAGAATGACTTAATAATAACGCGCGTGACATCGAAGGAGGAAGAGAAAAAGGCGCGAGATTTATTTAGGAGTCGGAAGATGATTGGCTGAGAGGTGGGGATAGGAGTAAGATAATAATTAGCAATAACGATCCGCGATCGGGTCATGTGATAGTGCAACGAGGAAAAGGCGCGGAACAAAGCAGACAGAGGTTTGGATTCAGACTGAGAGTTGAAATTTAAGTTTTTGTTATTGTAGCTTATTTTTAGGAGCGCAATGGGTAGATAGGTAGGTAGGTGGTGTTGATGGGGGCGTTTCCTGTAAGAGGCGTGATTTAAGAGGGGCCGCTGCCGACTGACCTTTTACTACGTTTTAATCACTCTAATTGAGCGCCCTGCTGGGAAGGACGAGAAACCGCCCACGTTTCGGAAGGAAAGAAGCAAAATCCCAGAGCTTATTGCGTTCTCGTACATTGAATGGGAAAGATTCGGAAAAAAATTTGAAAGGAAATAACTGAAAAGTCAATTAGTAGAGGTTTCTAGAAGTTGCCATATTCGATAAAGTAATCATTGATTGTTGATGTCCTCATATTGCAATGGTGATATGTGAGGTAAATAAGCCCACTTCAATTTTTAAAAGACTAAGGTTTCGGTTCTCTCCCCCATCCTCGTTTGTAATTCTCACCAAAAGAGTTAAATGTCACTCATTATATACTCCTCGTCAAAAAAAAAAAATCGTCAGATTGAAAAGATATTTGAAAGGAAGTTAGTACTCACCACCATCAATGAGCGTGGTACGTCAAAATACCAAAATCATTTCAACTCGCAATAGGATGTTGGGCCGCCATTATTATATGCTGAAAAGCATATTGCTTTCGCTCTGTTTGTGTCTGTCTGTCCGACGATTTCACAAGAAGGCTTTTCAAATTCTGTTTTCGCTATTCGATTTGTCACGTAATTATAGAGACCCAACACCCCCCCCCCCCATTAAAATTTTTAATTGGGAATATAAGGCATGTAATGTGTCATTCGATCGGGACTCACGAGCACAAAAAATGAATATGACATTCTTTTCGATTTCAGAAGTGCAAGTCCGAAAAAATAACCCCTTCAAGCACGTGCACTAACATTAAGGATGCCACATATGATACCAAAATGTTGACAGTAGCCAGTTGGCATTGAGCTTATTGTTAAAATTAGCTGATTAATTTTAGGCCTAATTAAACTAAAGCTAATGATGAAGAGAGCGTAGCTAACGAAATGTACATTTGAGGCATTAAAAATGATTGAATATTCTTATCGTCGTTAGTTTGATCATTGTGTCCACAGTTTCTTTGGCTTTAATGGTCAGACAAATATTGCGATTAAGAAGGAATGCCAGGATTCAGAGAATCATCAGCAAATGCTTAGTGTTTATCCGTTATCATTTGGAAAGAAGATTGGTGGCAAGCAGTGGATATTTCACCAAGACGAAAGACTAGTTTCCTCAGAATAAATTGAAGGTTCTTGACTGGCCATCCCGCAATCCTGATTTGAATCCAATAGAGAACATGTGGACAATTCCAGCTGGAAAGGTCTACGCCAAGGAAAAACATTTACTACGTGTGAAGATTTGAACAATCTTTTTGAATTTGGGAAGACATTGGGAAAGAAACATGTAATAAATTTGTACTATCAATGTCAGGACCAATAAAAAAAATAAATAAACCTTAAAAGGATAGTTCTGTCACCATTGATTTAAAGCACTAAATAATATAAAGTTATTAACCAGGGGCGTTCAAATTTGACCTGGACTTTATTTTTTATAAAATCAGGAAACTACAAACACACACGCACACACACCCTCACACACACACACACACACACACACACACAAACCATTTATTTTTCAAAGAACTCTCCTTGCATCTCTACACATTTTTTCTAGCGCTCTGGATACCGGTTCTGTAGAAATCTTCAGGCTGATGTCGAAACCACATCAGGACAGCCTTTTCACTTCCTCATTGGAGCCGAATCTCTGCCCTCCCAACAACTCTCTCAATGGTCCAAAAAGGTGATTGTCGCAAGGGGAGAGATTCGGGCGGTATGGAGGATGTGGTAAGATGTCCAATTTGAGTTCCATAAGTCAGTTTGGCTGTGTCTGCTCTGGCATTGTCATGCAGAAAACAAACACCACTGGTAAGGAGTCTTGGTCGCTTTTTCCTTAGTGCCGGCTTCAGGGACGTTCTCAAAATGTCACTGTAGTAGGATGCATGTATAGTTCGAGTTCTTCCAGAAAATCGATATGAATGATACCCTTAAAGTCCCAGAATACAGCCGCCATCAGTTTCGTTGCCGACGGCGTTGTCTTGAATTTCTTGGGTCGTGGTGAGTGAGCGTGTCGCCACTCTATGCTCGCACGCTTGCTTTTAGGAGTATGGCCACAGAATAAGAATAACAGAAGTGACACTCCTAGGGTTTTCCATTGTAAGCCACGGTAGTGAGCAGATGCTCGTTTGCTGGTGGCGCCCTATAAATTTCCATTGTCTCGTTTACCTGTCTTCTTTTTTATTTTGTCATTTTAAAAATTTTTTTTAATTAAGTAAAACACGCGTTCTAATTTTAATTTTTAATTTTAATGTTCTAAAATGAATAAAACCAAATCATTAAGTATTGCTGAAGAGCTTTTTTTTAATGGAAAATATAAAAGAAAAATGAATTTCCAAAGTAGCAGGGTGCATTTATGGTTCGACGTTCTTCCAGAAAATCGACATGAAAGATACCCTTAATGTCTCAGAATACAGTCGCCATCAGTTTCGTTGCCGATGTTGTCATCTTGAATTTCTTGGGTCGTTGTGAGTCAGTTTATCGCCACTCCATGCTCGCACGCTTGCTTTCAGGAGTATGATAATGAATCCATGTCTCGTCGGTGGTCACAGCACACCTTAGGAAGCTGTCACCTTCCTGTCATATCGCTGCAGCAGCATGGAACAGATTTCCACCCGAGTGGTTTTGTGATCCTCGGAGAGTTGCTTAGGGACCCATCTGGCACAAATCTTGTTAAATGTCAGCTTATCGTGGAGGATGGTCTCCACACTGCCAATGCTGATATTCATTATTGAAGCTAATTCTCGGACATGAATCCGCCTATTGTCCCTTATCAGCTCGTTTGTTCGTGCGACGACGGATAGTTGTTGCTGGTCTTGTCTTGCCTTATGAGGTTCATTGCTGGTGGATTCTCGCCCTCCTACAAACGTTTGGCACCAAGCAAAGACAAACATGCGGCCCGCGAGATGCAACGTTCATTGTCTTTAAAGTCTCTGATGAATTTCAGATGCTTTCACACCTTCGTTGTAGAAAAACTTGATGATTATTCGTTGTTCTACTTTGGTCGACACATCGTTGTCCGCCATTTTGTTTAAACCGGATGATTGGTGCTGCATTTGCATGACAGGCAGTAGTTGCCATCCCAAAAATGAAATTTACAAAAAATAAAGTCTGGGTCAAATTTGAACGCCCCTCGTACATTCCATCCCCCCCCCCCCATAATATTCTAATTAACCTTTATCACAATAATTAATAATATAATCACCTAATTTCAAAACATTGTTTGAAATAAACTGACCTCTTAAACTTCTCAAAAAACTTCTTAAACTTTTCAACGTTTATTTGAGGACGTTGAAAAATGGGAATCTATTTAATTGACATGTTTATCAATATATTTTGTGAAATTGTTTATTTTCCATACTTGTCACAATTTGTTGTCATAACTTGTACTTACAGAACAAAAAAATTGTTTTGGGGAAAAATGTCATATACTATAGATCAAGTTCGAATGTATAATACTTTTTAATTGTTGTTCTAAGCGATTTAAAAAGTTATCAACCAAAACCAATTTTTTTTCCAAACTTGTGACGCGGTCCTCACTTCTATTTTCTTTTTTCATAATACGCAGCTCATCAAAATGATGGGATATTTCAAAATGAATAGGAAGCGATAAAAAAGGAGATTTGATTTTTGTTTATTAAACAAGACCATCAGAAAAGCCAATGACAAGTCGGGAAAGTTGTCCGATTATGCAAATAAGATGCAAACTCAATTTTCGTGATCGAATCGCAAGTGACTTATTGGTGGAGGTGAACAAAAGCATGTCAAAATGGACTATTCAATGGGGTGTATGATTATTCTGGACTGCCAAAATACACTGAAAGCGACGAGGCATGGATACAGTAGCTTAGGTTTCCTGATGTTTTTCTAGTTTTTAAAAAATGGTTAGTTTTAAAAATACCAAATTAATAATATAAATTTATAATGTATAATTGTAAATAATTAATGAAAATAAGAAAAAACAATGCAATGAAAATAAAAGATGGTCGTGAGCTTAGTCCTTCTCTACATATTCCTCCATCAAGGCGACACATTTTTCCAGGCCAAGGTAGACGAGCTGGTGGAGACGTCTTTGAAGAAGCCTTCTTTTTGGCTCTTGAGGAAGAATTCCTCCTCAGTAACCACCTCGTTGTCGTCTTTGAAGCGTTTACTACGAAGTAGTTTCTTCAAACGGTAAAAAAGGATTAAGTCCCTAGTTACGAGGTCGGGGGAGTAGGGGAAATGAAGCAGGGTTTCGTACTCCAAGTCTCCCGCAAGTACATGGTATCGTGAGATGAATGAGCTTGTGCGTTGTCATGAAGAAGACCGCTATGAAGGATTTTGCATGGCTGATGTGATGAACTTTCGTCGGTCTTCACTTGTGCCAAAATTCCTGGTTCTTTATCGTGGGACGGTCTTCCAGTTTTTGACCACACTGAAAGCGTCGACGCCACTCTACAACATACGCGGCAACCATAGTTCAGTGCGAATCTCCTTTGCATTGTTTCCCTTCAAATGCAGAAAACGAATAACACCACGCACTCTGCAATTTTGTCAATTGAGAGCACCATTTTGATCCTTTGGTAGCATCGTGCGGAACTGTACCGCTGGGTTTTTTTTAAAACAAGAGCAACTTGTACGGTTCGAAATATATGATTTGGACAAATAATTTTCCTTTTTTCATACGATAATACGAATTTTATGACTGGCCCTCAGTAAATGGATGATAAGCAAACCGGACAATAATTTAGTCACTTTGAGAGTTCTACGACGCTTCTATATAAAGTAGTTCGAATATAAAAATGAATGCACATGAGCACATTTCATTGCAAGATGAAAGTGAAGCTAAGCAACGTACAAGCATTTTAATAGCAGTTTGTGTTATTCCATGTTGAGCTTCGAAAAATGGGTTGTAAGCCAGGCGTATCTAAGTAGCAAAATATATTCCATGCAAGAAGTAGCTACCTTTGTCGGAATATCAAACAGTCATCCGAGAGTTCAAGAAATGGTCCAAAGGCGCGACGGGTGATAACAACCGTCGAAATTATGGTCGGAAGTCAGTGCTGACTGAACGGGACCAAGACGAATACCGCGTCTGGGCTTCAAACCAGGCAAGAACTGCTGCAGAAAGAAATAATGGTCCGCCAAGGAGGCAATTACAAAAAATGGGCATCTGGAGCCGGTTACCTCGCAAGCGTCCGATGCTCATCCAGCTCACAAGAAAGTTCGTATGCAGTAGTGCAAGCTGTATCAAAACTGGACTGTAGACGACTGGAAACGTGCGATTTGATCGAATGAATCAAAGTTTTGTCTTTATTCGAATGACGGTCGACGTCGTATGCATAGAAGAAGCAACGAAGGCTTTCACCTTGATTGTGCCCAAGGTGCGGTACAGGCAAGTAGTCAGTACAATGAACAGGGACTCTCGTTAAAATTAGCACCAGGCTTAACCAGCATGATATACTGGAAGGACAACTGCTGCCTTTTGTGTGTCACGTCAAGGATTTCTATGACCTGGAATATGGTCTGCTATCAGTCTTAGTTGAAAATGATAAGATGACTGTTTAGTGGGTGCCAAAATCCTCATTAAATGTCAACATCTGCATAGAATTTCTTCAAGAAAAGCCTCCAACGTTGAGATCTGCAAAAAGTCATCGTGAGTTTTGAAAGGACAAATTTATTTTCATCGAACTTAAGTACATTCCATCTGTACATTTTTTTACATGGAAAATATCCTATCATTACTTTAGAATGATCCTCTATTGGTGTTCATGAAGATGATGCTAGCTGTTTTAATAGATATTCCAAGGAATTCCAGAAAGTTTAAACGTTTGTGATCAATACAATGGTGAAGCTCTCTAATGTTGTTATTGGAGGTTTTACGATTTTGCATTTAGGGTCAGGAAATTAGTTTTATGTATCGAGGAAAACCTCTTGTTTTCCGGACAGACGATTTAGTTACGGCCTTCTCTTTGTATTCCGTGTTCACAATTACTCGGTCGAAAGTAGAATTGCCTCGGATGTCGGAAAACGACTTCAACGTAAAAATTAAAAAAAAATTCCAGTTAATGTTTATTTTTAAAATTTTTTTGATCAATGGCTAACAGAGTTTTGCGTGCTTTTTTAACTACGCAATAATTTTTTCTTGGCACTGTCACTTTTTTTTTTTTTTTTTTTGCAAACGCGAATTTGAAAATTTGCGTAGCGGTTGTGTATTAATTAAGGCCTTGCTCGGAGCACGGTGGTTTAGGACACGAGTTATTATTGGGGAGGAGGAGGGAGAAAATGATTGCAGCAAAGATCATTAGCCGACGACGGATCACTCTTTCAAGTGTCGGTCGGTCGGTCGTTCGTTCGTTCGTGAGTACCACCATCTCCACCATTTTTATTATTTATTTCGTCGGTGACGAACTGGAACCGAAGCTTCTAATTAGAATGGCACCGTTGCCGTATCGGTAAAATTTTCATCGTTTGTCTCCTCCTCCGATTTGCCACCTTTTTCTTTCTCTTTTGCCCGCTTTTGTCGGTCCCTCCCTGTTTCACTCCTTCCTTTGTACTCTTAATTAAGGTGCGTGTAATTTCTGTTTCCTGGAATCGCCGCGAGTGGGAGCAACCGTGTTCACCAATCTAGAGAGCCTTTATAATCAGAGAGTGGCCATAGGGGGGACACAATTTGATTGGCTCCTTATATCACGTGGTACAAATCCACCATGTTTTGGCAAACATTTCAGAGTGGATAGTATAACGAACACACGAACTACATTTTGATCCTGAATTGTAAACTACTCTTTGCTTGGAAAATTTTTAAACATTCATTTATGATATAGCTATTAATTTTACAGTTGACTTGTTTAATATAAATATATCAAAAAGAACTATACATAGCTGGTTTCAGCAATATTTTATTTCAGTAAAAACAACATAAACAGTTTACATCTTCATTTTATTTTAAAAGAATTTTTTATTAACAAAACAAATTTTTACAGTTTTTTACAAAATGGTTTCATACAATTTTAAAAGAATTTCATACATTTTTAAATAGATTTGATATGCTTTTAAATGAACTGAATATGCTTCTAAATGAATTTAATATGCTTTGAAATGAATTTAATACTCTTTCAAATAGATTTAATACATTTTTAAATGAATTTAATACGATTTTAAATAAATCTAATGGAATTTCATTACTAAACTAAGTAAAAAAACATTTTTATTGAAACCTTGTTTTAGTAAATTTACATTAATTTTTTCCTTATTATTTTAATTCAATTACAGAAAACAAAATTGTAGCATAAACAAATAACACCAACGTAAAAGGAGTTAACAGTTAATTAAACTAAAAAAAATACAGTAATACCCCTAACAGTAATACTACAGTTTTTACAAATACGTTTTATACAATTTTATATGAATTTCAAACATTTTAAAATAGATTAAAAACATTTTTAAATGAATTTAATACGATTTTAAATTCATTTACCGGTGAAATACCCTCTCAGTTACAGAAATATGGAAGAAAAAAATATTTCTAGTATTATTCGCATTTACTTTAGTTTAATTACACAATGGTTAACTGTTACTCTTTTTACGTTTGTGTTATTTGTTTATGTTACTGTTTTGTATTCTGTAATTGAATTAAAATAATAAAATATAGATTTACCGTAAAATTTACTAAATCAGTCTTTCGATAAAAATGTTTTTTTATATACTCAATTTAGTAATTAACTCCAAATACACTGAACTAAAACACGCATTATATTTATTTAAATCGTATTAAATTCATTTAAAAATGTATTAAATCTTTTTGAAAGCGTATTAAATTCATTTAAAATTATATTAAATCTATTTAAAAATGTATGAAATTCATGTAAAACTGTATGAAACCAATTTGCAAAAACTGTAAAAAATTTATTTTTAGAGCATTTAGTAATTAAACTTCATTTACAGACATTATATGTATTAAAATCGTGTTAAATTCATTTAAAATTGTATTAAATTCATATAAAAATGTATTAAATTTATTTGAAAGAATATTAAATTCACTTGAAAGTGTATTAAATCCATTTAAAATCTATTTAAAAATGTATGAAACCAATTTGTAAAAATTGTAATAAACATTTGAGGTATATTAATGACAAGTAAATTTTAATAAAAATAAATTTAATGAATTTTTAGCTTTTGGAAATTATTATGTTATTATTATTATTATGTTATTATTATTATGTTATTATTATTGTTAGCTTATGGAAAACAACAAATTTAATAAATTCAAATTTTAAAATTCATCAAGATATCAATCTATTAACCAACATACTATGAATTGACAGTATCTCGATTTATAAATATTGAATGTTTAAACCATTGATAATTTGAATGGTTTAAACAGGTCTGCGATGGTTTATTGTCAAGAAAATTTTCAGTGATTTTACTAATTTCAACATGCTCATTTCAAATTTTATAACTGTTTTGAGATATCACGCAAGATTTATTCACAAAACGGGACGCTCATTTTACTCGTTATTTTATGAAAACAGACCGTATTAAAGTTTAAAATTCTTTAGAGTCCAATTACTCTATTCTGCGCTTGGGCAGTCAATAAAAATAGTTTTACAATTTATTTATTATTATTTAATTATTAAAAATCTAATTTAAAGTTTGACTCTGGCTTGACCTACGATTAAGAAGTAGGAGTGCATGTAGAATTTGCATTACTTGCATTTTTTGAAAAATCCTGGCGTGACGGATGAAAACTGAATTCATTTTCAAAATTAGCAAACCAAAATTATATTTAATCACCGATTAAAATTAAAACAACTTTCCAAAAGCTAAAATATAATTATTTTTTTAAATTCAAATACATGCACTTTCATTATAAGTTATTTTCTTTTCTTTTACATATGTTTATTCCAAAATTTAGAAGCAAATGTTTGTTTTAAATTTATTATTACATTATTATACCTCATTTGTTAATTAAAAATTTCTTTTGTTAATAAAAAATTGTTTTTAAGATAAAATGAAACGAATATTTTTACTGAAATAAAATGTTATTGCTGAATTCAGTAATGTATAATTAGTTTTGATATACATGTATTTACATTAAACAAATCCACTAAAAAATTAACAGCTACTGTATATCATAAACGAATGTTTTAAAATTTTCCATGTAGAGAATAGTTTAAACAAAATATTAAATTTTTTTTACTTCTCGAAAGTCTGATATTATATTTAGGTTCTTATACAACAGTTTACAAGATTTTTAGAACGATTGTTTCATCTGAAAATAAATATATATAGTACTGCCGTAGTACTTTCAAAACAGAGGTTTGCCAAAACATGGCTACCTTTTCACTCATGGCCACTCTCTGATTATAAAGGCTCTCTACACCAATCCAGATAATTAAAAAAAATAAGAGAAGGAGGAGTGTGGAGCCAGGAAACAATGTGAGAAGGCCACGCACAGGGGTAGAGACAATCAAGTTAAGCCATCCGTACCACTCCTGAGGTTGAGCGAATGATTCTGGGGTTTTTTTAGCGAGGAAAAAAAAGAGAGAAAATATTATAAAGTTAAAAATTTTTATTCTTTTCTCGTTAGTTGATTTGTTAGCTTGTGTAATTTTTTAATGGTTTCCACATTCCTGGCTGATCGGCTTTTTGACACAATCAAAATATTAGCGAGTGGACCATAACTGTCCAAAGGCCCTCATTTTAGTGTCTGTGTGTGTATTCTTTTGTCTTGCATTATTGAATATAAATATGAATTATAAAATAATAAATTCTGAAAGCCGTCAATAATATCCTTCATTTATACTGTCTAGATACATTCGTATCTCTGCTCTAGCATAGTGTTCGGCAACTATATACTATCTTTCTAGAGTGCTGAAGCTACAAAAGTGGTTTATGAGATCTTACTTTAGAATGCCGAAAAGTGCTTCATTAATGGCTAGATTTTCTGAGCTTGGCATACTGACCATTTTCCAGTTATATTTTTTATGAGTTTGTCTCTTCGTTTTTAAAAATGCCATCTCATTGCTGTTGGCCTCGCCAAACTTTGATCTGAGTGGGAATCAAGTTAGTCATCATTATTCAACAAGATCCAATGGCCAGCTTATTCCACCGTTACCTATTCTTAATTATCGCCGGCAGTGTTTGTCCTATGTCGATATTAAGTATTGGCAAGAACAGATGAAGGGTGGGCATATTTACCCCTGAGTCTTCGTTCCGAAAAGGACTTCAGGATTTCTTTATAAGCTTCTTCTGTGTTTTGTTCTTAATCTTAAGCCGGAATTTCGCATATGATTTTTCTTATACTTAATTCTTGGGGACTATATGTATTAATGGAATCAGTAGGTGTTGACTGTGGTAATATTGCATTTCTTTTGTACGTCATGGGGAATTTTCTGTTGGCCTAAGGGCTTGGTTCAGGTTACAGCCATGTTTATTCCTAGTATCTATAGGGTTTTTTTTTCTCTGTTTTTTAGTTTGTTTTCTCTATGAATATTTAATTATTATTTTTCCTTTGTTGTATTGTATCGGGTTTATATTTATTGTTAGATGACCCCCAATGGCCTATTTATCGGTCATTTTGATCGCACTGGCATCTGTGGGCTATCTTATTTCATTTACTTTACTTGTATTATTTTGATATTTTTAAATAAATAAATAAATATCCCTTGAAAAGTCTAATATTCAGTTGGAACTTGGTGGAATGTACTAATGAAATACTTGATGGGGTACTGTACTTCAGTAAACTGGTTCTTGGGATTTTTCTTAGCAAAACCATAAAGAACATTATACTCTGTCCAACGAAAGTTGGAGTGGGCGTGTCCAGTTAAACTTCCTATTTCACTTGTTAGACATTGTTGATTCTACTTTGGCAACAATGTCTAACAATTGAAATAGGAAGTTTAACTGGATACGCCCACACCAACTTTCGTTGGGTAGAGTATAATAAATGAGACAAATCTAACAATCATAATTTCATTGTTTTAACAATAAAACATCATTTACATAAGGCATTATCGTAAAATTCTGTTTAACTCTTAATTAAACAAGAAATTAAGCCTCTCGTGGAAGGTTTAGGAAAATAGCGAAAGCCCTGAATTCATCTATTTTTACCCCTTCATCTACACTTTTTATCCCTCAATTTTTCTTAAAAATTGATTTTATCGAACTTACGGTTCTTTTATATTTTCTAAATACTATCTTCTTTCCTTTCTCATTATTTTCGAATGAATGATATATCACACACCGGATGTCGTCATAGTTCTAGAGACCATGTGACTTCTACCCCCACAACTCTGACCCCACTGGGACAATTTGGCCCAAACTTCATAGGAATGTAGATTTTGCCTTGAGGAATATAAATTAAGCAAAAAAAAATGGAATGGGACAACCAAAATCGGAGGGAACCTCTTATCCACAAGGAGATTTGAAATATGTATCCGGTACTTCAAATTTCCCTGTGGATAAGAGATTTCCTCCGATTTTGCTAGAGAAATATGTATATCGAATTTCACTCCTTTTACATAACTAAATACCACATAGATCACTTAGTCCCCTCTATCTCCCACGCCCGTAATTCCGACCACAGTGAGCCAATCAAAAACAAGCTAAATACATTCCGAATTTCAACCTTCTACCTAAAAAAATGCAGAAATTATGAAGGGGACGGACAGACGAACATTGTGAAATCAATAAGTAGCTCCCACTCTTCCGCTACATAATAAATTCATTAGTGATGAGTGATAACTGAAATACTCAAAAACCGTAACTTACGAAAAAGACAGGCCAGTCACTGAAAAGTCAACTGACCGATGGGCCTTTGCACGCTCGAGTGGCTGTATATTGCTCCGATGCACAATTATAAAATTGTATGTTATTTATTCATTGAAATTAACGAGTTGTTGTGTTTGATTTTCTGCATGAAAGATAATTATTAGTGCATGTACATTTTAATTGTTAAAAATTGTTTTAAATACACAATTCAGTATTAAAAGTTAACAATTGTTGATGCAGAAATATTCAATTCTAAGATTAGCAATTTATATTTATCCTTGAATTTTATATCAGTCAAATATTAACGTCAATGAATAAATAACACACATTTTTATAATTGTGCATCGGAGCAATATCCTGCCACATATGCTTCGTTTTCAAAGCAGTTCGATTGTCGCGCCACTCAAGCGTGCAATAGGTCCATGAGTTTGTAACAAACGAGAAAAACACAGATTGTTAAAATCCAACTTGCTAGACTTATTTTGATTAGGTGACTTTTCAGCGCCGGGGTTGTCTTTTTCGTAAGCTACGTCAAAAACGTTTTTGGGTTATCATTTAATTTGTTTGAATATAACAAAAGTATATAGATTTTGTATTACTATTAAATAATGTCAAAATGCAACTTTAGTGATTCTTAAAAATTATTCTTTCTCCCAGCGCGTTTCACCTGTCGGAGTTTTCAGGGGAATATACTGATTGAATGTTTGTTTGAAATGACAGAGAATATTTAAAATATTTGTAAACATTTAAAAACGGACGATGCTATTGCAACAATTAAGAAATCACTAAAATCTTTGTACTTTGTTGAAAATTAAAAGTAAGAGTAAGAATAAGAAATATTTGAAGCTAAATACTGCATTCACAAAAAAGACCATAAAGAATTAGAAACCGGCTTGCTCTTTCATCAAATAAAATAGAATAATTTTATTTTATTTTATTTTTATTTTCTACGTTTATTGTAAGAAGAAATTTTCTCCCATTTAGTTCTTTATTTGCGAGTGGTCATGCGAAAAAGGACCTGAAGTGAAAATAACAGATTCCGAGAAAAACGTGTTTAAAGTTTGAAGCTGTGTACAAAAAAATAATTAATATAAAAAAAAATTGTTCATTATAATAATGTTCTGTTTAGACTAAAATTTTTAAATCCAACGATTGTAAATCACCAAAAAAATAAAATAAACAAAAAAAAATACATATTTCTGCATCTCTTTTCGCGTGACCATTCTTATTTAATTTATCATCTAAGCTCCGCCTCTCAGAACCGTCATGGCTCAAAGTGAATGAATATGATGCAAAACATATGAGTGAAAAATGAGGGTAGCTGATTAATAATGCTTTGACACGCCGATCATGGAGTGATAAGTTTATCTTTTCGTTAACTTAGTATTTTAAGTATATTATTATATTTTATAAACAATTTTTCGATCATGATTTCAATTTCAATTTCGTTTCGATCATCTTTCAGTTACGTAGTTTCATTTCAGTTACATATTTTTGATTTATGCTTGTGGAAAGTAAATTCCTGATACTTTGTCGTGTCTATCTGTACAGTCAGGTGCAAAAAGGTTTTTACCTGCTCTGTAGGAACTGAGCTTACCGGATGTTGATCGGTTGCAAAATCACGTACTTTTATGAGAGTCAAGGCAGATTAGACTGGACCTGTAGGGTCCCTTCTGAATGAAAATAGGTTAGCAGATATACGCTTGGAATGTGCTATTCACGTGCTCAACTATGACCCAAGTCTAAACCTTTTTGCACCCGACAGTACACTTATACGCGGAACGACTTTGAGGAACGGTTTTGAATTAATTATTCCTCGGGCCCAAAATCGTCAAAAACAAAGCAGCCAGACAGCTAACTACTCCACGGCTCACTCCTGCCCAGAACTGTCATGGCTACAATTGGCTTGGTGGCGATGTTAACAATAGGATTCGGAATATTGCGAGGCCAACGAGAGACAGGCAAGGGCACTCAAAAGTCACGAAAAAAATATTGATTGTTAAAAACCAAGATGGAGACAATGAAAGATGGATTGTTGGCGGACCCCGATGATCATGTGACCTTTGAGTGCCCTGGCCTATCTCTCGTTGGCCTCGTAATATACGAATGGAGCTACAATGGAGTATCGGACCATTGCATTCTAGACCGTGGTTACTATTTCCTACTTAAAAAGAAAATTTCTAACAATGTACAGAGATTTCCTAGTGATTTTCTAATTTGATATCATTGTTCCAACTATTCTAATTAGTTTGTCATTATGAACAAATTTTCAATCAATATTTTCCCCTAAAAATACCGACACGGGAAAAAAGACAAAACGCGTTGGGAAAAAGAATAATTTTAAGTATTACTAAAGTTGCATTTTGACATTATTTGTTTGAATATCTTGTTTTGAAACTTACTCATCTCTGGAACCGTGACTGGACTGGACTGGACATAACACCGATGAAGAATCTTGAAGGAATTTGTTTCCAGGAGACTTACTTGAGTGCAATATCCATCAATCCATCAAGTATTTTATCGGTGCATTCCATCAGTCAGCAAAGCATCATTGGCCAGTTTACCTAGTTTCAAGTGACATTATTGATTGTTTTTAGAATTTATTATTTTATTATTTTAATTTATAGTCAAGAATGAAAGTATAGACTTTATACTTACGAGTTTAATTAACAACTTGTGACAAACAGGTCACATATTTTTTATTTACTTAAAGAGAGAACACAGGAGGAGTTTTGTGAGGAATCAGTTGTTCACGGTTTGTGGATCATGTTAGCGATAGATGCATTGTAATTATAAAGGGTAACGGATTTTGGTTATATGGAGTGGATTCAGGCACGTTTTCAAGAAGTCTGTTCTTTTGTTCTTCCACAAGAGAAATCTTTTTTGCCTCATCTGTGGGGGGGGGGGGGGGAGTAAAGTTGCGGACTTTTCGTTTCGTGTACATACATCCACATAAAACAGATTTTTAATAACGCTTTAGTTCCCGCTGCTTTTTGCTCCTTTGTCTCATGATAGTTGGAGGGCGAACTTTTAAGAGAATGCAAGAGTGTATGGTCAAAAACTCGCGTTACACCTTTTGACTCGATTGCAGTTTTCGGTCACTGTCTTTTGTTTCTCTACTCTTCAATTTCGTCTCCTCTGCAGGTTTAATGATAAGATGGAATATTTTTAATTAACATTACGAAACGCGTTTATATCTGGAGGCCAAGAGAAAGAAGGTGTCGTTTTCTTTTTTATTCACACTCTATGCGCTGGCCTAAAGAAAGAGAAAGAAGGAAGAAAAGAAAGAGTCTACCGGGGAGAAATTTTGTATTAATTTGTTAAAGTGTTAAAGTGACTTAGTGAGAGGTGGTTACGGGCGAAAAGTTTTCTTGTCGGCACAACTCCAGCTTTTTGCCTTTTTGTGTGTCGTGGCTGGGGGCTGTACTTAGGCCTATCGTCAGAGGATAAGTGATCAAGTAATTGAATTACGAGGCTCGGCGAGACTTCTGCCTCGGCTGGCAATTAAGGTTCACGGGGAAATGCATCACGGGTAAGACAATAATTTCTGCCTAAATGGCGAAGGGAAGAGGAAAAAGGGAAAAAAAGGGAAAACCTTTTGTATTGAATTTCTCTGCAATATGCTTCTGGATAATAAGCGAATCTTTAAGAAATTCCATTCAAACAACAAAAAAAAAAAAAAAAAAGACAAAAAATATTGCCTGGATATACAACTAACAAAATTTGAAAGAAACTCTAATACTTTGGATATCCCCTACCGTGCCAAGACTCGTATATCGATACTCCTGGATTTACGACAAGAGCAAAGACATTGAGGACTCTTTGTAAATTCAATAGGTTATTCGTTCGACTTTTATAAGAATTTGCCTAATGTTGCCGTTCACGATGAAAGACTTTTACAGTTTATCCAGAATATGACTTTTGGTTAGTAAAGAATTTCTTCTTTTTCCAGCAGAGGTAGAATCAAATTAAACCAACATTTGTAGAAAACTGTGGTATGAAATGCAAGATTATAAAAAACGGTATCTTCAAGTAAGGACATACATATGCGAGCTTCCATAGCAAAAACAATTGTACATGCCAGTCTTCATTAACTCCTTTAGAGCATATGACATTTTTGAATGAGAATTGTTTTGTATTACTAGAATTCAAATACTTAGAAGATGGTTTAGCCATACTAATCAATATCGAATCAAATTGAGTATCTTCTCAACATGTTTCACCTGACGGCATTGTCAAGAGAATTAGAAAAAAATTTAACTGATTGATTTGATTTTTCTGATCTTTATATTTTTAACTCCAAAAATCAGTGATATTTCCAAATTAGAAGATACCTTTATCAGAGAAGAAGGAACTCAACAATAAAAAAATCTTCAAAAAAATTTTCTTAATAAAAAATATCATCTCCAAAATTCTACAGCAAGACATTTAAGTATAAGGTCTTTATAATTAAAGTTCCATTTTGACATGGGCATAAAAAAACTACTGGACCAAAAGCTGTAATACTTGGTAATATTATACAAGAGGGCATGGGAAGTTCATACCCATAAAAAAAAATTAGTTCAAAAGGTCACCACTAGCATGGAATGGCGCTCTATGCAATATTCGTATACGAAATTAGACACGTAGACACAGATTAACAAGTCTTTAATCGTTACTAAAATTAGTTACATGCTGAATGTGGCCTCCACCATTTACTGAAAGCAGGTTACAACACCGGATTACTTTCAGCTCGTAGCATATCAGGGAGAACGTTGCGCACCTGTCGGCGTATCGCATCTTTCAGTTCCGCCAAATTCCTGACGTTATCACCATAAACAGTGGCTTTGAGGTAAGCCCAGAGCCAGAAGTCACAGGGGTTGATATCTGGTGACCGGGGTGGCCAAGAAAGGGGGAAGTTTCGGCCTATAATCCGTTCATCTGTGAAATGTTGCTGAAGTAACTGTTTGACACATGTACCAATATGAGGTGGAGCCCCATCCTGCATAAAAATCGTTGTGTCTAAAATGCCACGTTGCTGAAGTTCTGGTATCACAAAACTTCTTAGCATCGACGCCATGCGAGCAGCAGTCACAGTGCATGTCACGAGTCCATCTCTCGACTGCTCTTCAAAAAAATACGGTCCAATTATGACATTTGCTGTCATACCACACCACACGGTAACTTTAGGAGAATGCAATGGAATTTGGTGGAGAACATGAGGGGGACTGGTGGCCCAAATCCTGCAGTTATGGGTGTTGACATCCCCATTCAGGTAAAAATGGGTTCGTCCGTCCACAAATGTTCCATGGCCAATGCTCGTCCACCTCCATCCGTGCAAGGAATTCCAATGCGAAGGTTTCTCTACGAGGAAGATCGTTAGGTTCGAGTTGTTGGAAAAGGTGGAATTTATATGGGTAGTACCGCAGCACTTTACGTACGATCTTGTACACCGCACTCAGTGGTAAGTCCATTCGACGTGCAACAGCACTTACGCTGCATGCCCCTTGTGAGGTTTCCATTTTTGCTTCCTCTACGGCTACTGAAACAGCCTAAACGGTTGCCTCAGAGACGGGATTTCTTCCTCGGCCAGGTGCTACCGATAACAAACCTGTGGCTTCAAA
>JAHWFO010007316.1:3977532-3989491 GCA_023313115.1 Rhysida immarginata
TTAACCAGAAACGCACGGTCTTGCATGGTAACAGGCATCGTCGACTAGTAACAAATGAGGCGTACTAACAACGAGGCTCCCTTTATTTCTGAAAACCAAATGACTTGTAAAGCGCATGTGCATAAACCACATTGTTAACCTGTGTCTTCGTGTCTAATTTCGTATACGAATATTGCATAGAGCGCCATACCATGCTGGTGGTGACCTTTTGAACTAATTTTTTTTGGTGGGTATGAATTTCCCATGCCCTCTGGTATAATATTACCAAGTATTTTAGCTTTTGGTCCAGTAGTTTTTGTTTTTATGGCCATGTCAAAATGGAACTTTAATTATAAAGACCTTGTATAATACAACAGTGACAAAAAAGGAGTGAACTTTAAAAAAAAATTTTATTTAATTTAATCTAATTATTTATTATATTTATTTATTTTTTTTAAGTACAAATGTTGAGGTAAAAATCAATTAAACGTCTTAACCCTGATAGCTGGATAATAGGTTTCTCGATATAAGTCGGTTGATACTCTGCGCAGCCGCAAGGTAATAGTTGCCAATAAAACGTAGAGGCATTAAAAATTCAGTATATTTTGACCTGCCACATATAACCGTGAAAACTCGTATGCGGTCAAAAAAAGTTTTCCTAATCGATGTATCAAAACGGTCTTTACGGGAGAAGGAAAGCCAACAATAGGTAGAGCGTTACAAATTGTTATCCTGGAAACCAAGTGTTATCGAAAAGCGTTTTCTATTTGGTGGAGGTTTTCAAGGTCATTTCGAATAGATAGCTTATTTTTGTTTTAATTCTGCGTTAGTAAACAGCAACTTTTTATCTGAAACCTTTTTTTTTATCCGACCCAAACTTTCCAAGAAATTTATCAAAACATAGGCGAGGGTTACGAAACTTCTCTCGGAAACAAAGACTTATTCTAAGTTAATCATCAAACAATTTTCGATTGTTAATTTAGTGAACTTTGAAGATTATTACATGGTTGACATGTTTGTTGTTATAACACAGTTTGCCTAAATAATTTGTTTGTCTGAGTTTGACATTCAAGAACAAATTTATAAATTAAAAAGCTAATATCCTTTGATATTATAAGTATTGAGTGGTCAAATTTGATATACATTGGCTGACAAAAAAGTGAAGCACCCAGAAGGAGTTGTCCAATAGTATCCTATTTCGGTACATATGATGTGTGAGTAAATGAATAGATTCACAAGGGTCTGTAATATCTAGAACGCTCACCAGAGTGAATTCGTGATGTCACCGCCATGTTGGTAAGTTGTTACCAGTCAACTGCTGTGAATCCGACAGTTACGCAAGACGTTCAGAGAGGATTACTGTACTGTACAAAGCAACCGCGATTCCTCACAGGCGCATTAGACATCCTATTCACCAATTGACAACATTTGACAGGGGCCGCATTGTGAGACCGCACGAGGCTGGTTGGTCGTATCGTGCAATTGCCAGGCATGTGGGCCATTCAGATGTCATACCGGCCCGATGTTGGAATCGATGGGTACATGAGGGCACCCATACACATCGTGCAGGTTCGGGTCGACCAACAAACACTACCCCAAGGGAGGACCGTCGTATGGTGCTCCAAGCATTAAGGAATCCCATGGCATCGGCATCCGCGAACACGTACTGGAGACTCTACAACACCCCACGAGTTCCCCTGACGGTGTGTCGACGACTCGCATCCGCCGGATTGGGCTCCTACCGCCCCAAGCGTCGGTTGCCATTAACACCACAACAGCAACGCCTGCGTTTTGAGTGATGCCTTGCCCGAGTGGCATGGACAGAGGACGAATGGCGTTGCATCGTGTTTAGTGACGAGTCCCGCTTCTCCATGACCTCCGATGACCATCGCGTTCGCGTAAGGCGGCGTCGAGGACAGAGGGCGCAACCGTCCCATATTGTGGAGAAAGACACACAGCACCTCTAATAGTTCTTCGGCAGACTTTGACGGCACAGCGATACGTCACAGACATTCTGCATCCGCACGTCCTACCCCTTCTGGCACAGGACCCTGGAACATTGTACCAACAAGATAACGCACGTGCTGTGTGTCTATGGACTGCCTGCAGCATTTTGAGGTCCTCTCGTGGCCAGCAAGATCCCCGGACCTCTCCATCGTTGAACACGTGTGGGATGACATTGGAAGGCGACTCCGTCCCAGTACCACTGTAACAAGTGTAGACTGATTTTCCTCAGGAGAGGATCCAAAGGCTGTGTGGCACCATTCCGAACCGCATAAGGGCATGCATTGGGGCATGCAGAACCCTACTGATCTGTCGCCAACATTCCACCTGTACTGCCAACGGCGTTGTCTGTTTCATCCCATATTGTAATCAGTATAATAAAGTCACATGTTCTTTCATGATATGTCGTTTCATTCACTTTCAACCACTCCTTCTGGGTGCTTTACTTTTTTTGTCAGCCAGTGTATCTGCAAACATTTCGTGACTCTGGCCTATGGTTTGTTACACAGATTGTTTAGGGGTGGTAGAGCATCTTATTTTGTATACAGGGTGCATCTGAACGGTCTGTACAAACTTGGAGGAGAGGTAGTATGGGTGATTGTAAGCATAAAAAAGTTCATATGAACATGGGTCCGAATTTGAACGATAACTGAGATAATGAACAGAAATAAAAATGCCGACGCCAAGATGAACAAGTTAATAACCCAGGTTCTGTAAGGCCTAGGTAATTGAAATTTGAAGGAATAACAGGGTACATAAGACTGTGTATATCGTTAAAATTAGATCGAATTCTAACAAGACGTTTTTGAGTTACTAATTCAACATCATAACACGTGTTCACTTGTGAGTACTAACCAGCACTTGTTACAATTTTGACTACGTAACTCGGAAACTTCTCGTTGGAATTCGATCAAATTTTAACGGTATACACAGTCTTATGCACCCTGTTATTCCGCCAAATTTCATTAATTTAGGCTTTACAGAACTTGAGTTATTAACTTTTTGATCTTGATGGCGGCATTTTTATTTCTATTCATATCTCTGTTACCGTTCAAATTCAGACCCATGTTCATATGAACTTTTTTTGCTTCGAATCACTCATACTATTTCCCCTCCAAGTTTGTACAGGCTGTTCAGATACACCCTATATATTTTACCATTAAACTGAGGGTCGCAAATGAATCCTTGATTCATAAAAAATTGTCCAACTTGATACATAGAGCGGCTGTCTGAGATTTCCTCTTAATATTGCCTCTATTGATAATGTATTTTCAGAAAACTGAGAAATTAGAAAATTGGTACGAATAGTCAGAACTTTTTTAATAACTAAATACTATATGTTCTAATTGTTGACCTCATGGGCCAAAAATGCCTGCATTACCTCTTACATGATCACTTGCAGCCACAATTCGCGCTAGCAGCTCCTCTTCCGAATCCTTGGAATGACCTTGGAATCCTCCACCAAATAGAAAATAAAAATATCATCGTATTGTCCCTTTCATAGGGTACGACATTTGATTAAAAATTTCTTTCCTATAGGGTTTTGTTTCTGAGATAACAATTCGTAATGTTTTATTTTGATCACCCGATATATTTTTTAGGCGTTTATTCGTCTGTAAGCCACGCTTTCTTAAGATTTGGTTTTTGCAAAGTTCACTGGATAGCTTAGTGATGCAGAGGTAAACGGAATTGTCCCTAAATATTGGCTCGTCTAAATCGAGCGCCTTTTGAGGAAGAGTAGAAAGTTGAGATTCTGAGATTCATTACTTTGTGACACTATTGGTTCTGTTGATAAAATGTACAAGGTGATTATAATTAAAGTCCCTTTGTAAAAATGCTATAAAAAAACAACCATGAGTCCGAATGACTTCAAATTTGGACTGAGCATTCTTGAAGAAGGGGCATTTGATATGGGATAAGAAAAAAATAGTTCCAAAATTTATCACTAGATGGCGCTGTAAGCGGCATAACGGAAGCGGATTCAGCTAGAAGTGACATTTTGAATTGAAATACGACGGCTTTGGCATGAGTTGTTTATGGCATGATGTTTTTACATTAAAGTTGGTCAAGGAATGCAATTGACACTAAAACAAGTTAAACATGATTTTTTTTTTATTATACAGTACAGTATTAGCAAAAAATCAACTGTACCGGTCAATGAACATGATTGCTTCGGGTTTGATGATGGAAAACATGACTTTCAAGTCATTTAACAGTTGTGGCACTGTTAGTGCAAAGCCCATCCACCACGGCAAGGTCGTACCACATCGGATGGGAAAAATCGGTTTTTAATTGTCCTTGGGCCAAAAACCGCATAAAAAGCACATGATGATTCGGTTTTTAATTGTCCTTGGGCCAAAAACCGCATAAAAAGCAACAATTGAAACGCCTATTAATTATCTCGGGACTTGCGCAAGACATGTTCAATATGCTGTCCACCATTTTCCTCCACAAGTTTTAACCGATAAACAGCATGTTCCACAACAGACCGGAGTGTCTCCGGGGTCACGTTGTGAACGTGGTGCGTAATCCGAGCCTTCAATTCCGCTAAATTTGCAACTGGGCCACTGAACACATGATTTTTAAGGTAACCCCAGAGCCAGAAGTCACAAGGATTGAGGTCCGGTGATCTTGCAGGCCAGGCTCTCGGAAAATGACGGCTGATAATTCTATCATCTCCGAAATGTGTCTTCAGCAGTTGCTTCACTGGCTTTGCAATGTGCGGAGGAGCGCCATCTTGCATGAAAATTATTCTATCCACGCATGCATGCTGTTGAAGTGTTGGAATTACCTGGTTGCGTAAAAGACACGCATACCGTTGACCATTGACTGTACAGGTAACGGGACCCGCAGGACCCACTTCCTCGAAAAAAAATGGCCCTATAATCAATGATGCTGTCATCCCGCACCACACAGTTACCTTTGCAGAATGAAGCGGTATTGAAACACATGCGAAAGGATTTTCCGTTGCCCATTTTGTGTATTGACAACGCCGTGGAGATAAAAATGGGCTTCGTCTGTCCACAAGATGTTCCATGGCCATTCATTGTCCACTTCCATGCGAGCTAGAAATTCTAAAGCAAACGTGTGTCTAATTGGCAGGTCAGCAGGAAGTAACTCCTGAACATGGGTAATTTTATAGGGATAACAATGCAGGATATTGCGTAAAATTTTATTGACCGTGCTCACAGGCATGTCTAAAGTTCGGGCAATTCCCCGTGCACTGCACGTTTGCACACCACTGTTCGACCCTTCCTCTAATGCTTCAGCCACATCTTCTACTGACGTCAAAGCAACTGCTTTCCTCCCTCTGCCAGATTTCACTGCAAAAGAACCTGTCGCTTCGAATTTTTTAATCATACACCTCAGAGCCTTTGCAGACATCGGACCACATCCTTTTTTCATTCCCTTTAATACCCGAAATTTCTTTAAAGCTGCTATGGCAGAGTCGCCATTCTTGTAAAAGAGCTTCACAAGCAGAGCGCGATCCTTCATTGACAGACCCATGGCAAGCTGCTGAGATACAAATATGACGAGAATGCCATGAGGCCTGCGTTTTTATAACACATGCAATGTCTCATGCGCATGCGTATCTTTCAATTTGCATAGTACAAATCCTCCTAGGCATAATATGCCGCTTACAGCGCCATCTAGTGATAAATTTTGGAACTATTTTTTTTCTTATCCATATCAAATGCCCCTTCTTCAAGAATGCTCAGTCCAAATTTGAAGTCATTCGGACTCATGGTTGTTTTTTTATAGCATTTTTACAAAGGGACTTTAATTATAATCACCTTGTATATCTCCCCTCTCTTTATTCAGCCAGCTCAGTCCCAGGTAAATTCCAATAATAAATTCCACCAATATCAATAGCCAAAGTGTCGGGTTCGGAAAATTAAAGTTTATCTTAAATTTTATTAAAGGTGCTTAAGCGTGAAATATTTCAAAAGAAATGAGTAGGCAAAGTGTTAAAGTCATAACAAAATCAATCTTTATTTCAAGAAAAAATATTTATTGGAGAAAAGTAAATGAAAAATGCAGAAGATCTTAACTTCTAATGATTAACTACTCAAAAATGACTATATCAAAAATTCAAGATAAAAAAAATGCAGCTGCTTGACTAAATTATGATAATCAATAAAAAGACCATATTATTCTTATTTAAATGCAAACTCAATATTATCAATAATTTCAATATGTTTTGTGCTCAAGTGACCACTCTGAATGGGTCTCACCAAAACCTTAATACTTTTTCAATAAATTTAGAACTCAAGAAATAACTCTATTCTTTACCATATATCAAATTCAAATAAATTCTATCACTTACAGCACAATTGCCAGTCTGAAGTCTTGTATCCACTATAATAATATCACACCACACAAAACTCTAAATTTTTATCAAAAGGGCACTATTACACTGCACTGATTTTCTCACATTAAAACACACAAATTCCAGTAGAAAAACCAAACGCTGTATTTTGAGAAAGGAATTCGGATCGATCTCCCTATGAGTTCGTAGATTCTCTCAAAATGTATAAGGAGAGTTCGACAAATTCCTACACTCAATCCAATGTAGTTGATGCGTCGCTTGAAGAATCTTAGTTGACTTCTCAAATCGTGTTGACTCACACTGAATCCTTCTTTATGCTTGAAATGTGTATTACTCCTCTTAGAAGTCGTTTCGCTCTTACAGACTGTAGAATTGCTGACTATTAAAATTTACCATCGACGATATTTGAATCTCATTATTCTTCCAATTAGGGGAATCTTTGCATATCATCTGCATCTCAGTAGGTAACCAAATCACATGCTCATCACTCAAATGTTCATCAGTGGGGGATATCCAAAATACTTTTTTAAAATAACCCAGGAGAAGTTCTCCCTACATTGCCACCTAAGCTGTCCATTATCATTCTTTATGCATGTGGTGAGACCTTTGAAAAAAATGCAAGGAGAAGAGGTGTTCCACACATTGTTTGCTACACATATAAATGTAGATTCATTTACAGCATAACAAATCAGGGCTCCCCTCCCCAACATTAAATTCAACACTGTGAATTCTGTTGTCCAGTCGGAGCTCCATGCTCCGCCAGCTACAACAGAATCACATGATGTCTGCCTCTGTAGAGGTTCAGAAATCGTCTCACACCTCCCCCCCCCCTCCTTAGTCAGAGCAAGCCTTTATAATCTCACAATTTCCGGCCTCACTTTCGCCAAGAAAATTTAAATGAAAATTTCTCAAAATCATGTTTACTCAACAATTAAACCTCAATTCTCGACTTTATAAAAGACACACCCCATCAATTGATGAATAATATTACCTCATCAATTATGCAAATGACCAAAATTATTATAAGTCACAAATAGTCACAAAGCTCGCTATTTCCGTTCTACATTGACATCCCCTCTACCTAACAACTCATTGACAAATTCCTATTTATTCATATTTAAAAAACACTAATAACTCAATTGTAGACCTCATTACAAAAGAAACACTAAAAGTCACCTCAACTATAGGCAAAACACAAATAAATAACCTATATCTCAAAAGACCATCACAAAAGCAATTCAAAAGAATCCACAAAAATTCACCTCTGTGAATCAACAAGTTTAAATATTCCAAACAAACACGTGAAACGTCACAACTTTTTAGCTTGTCTGTTTAGAACGGGAGAGGGAAGAGGGTTTTCACTTCCCTTTACTCCTCCCGAGGCGACTCTTTTATAGCTCAAAGGAGTCTGGGAGTCGAAAGTGGTGTTTGCCTGGCCTGTAGTGCTCCCTCCGACTTCTCCGTAAATTAGAAGGGCAGCGGATAATTAAGAGTGTCAACAGCAGCTGACCCTCCATGTCCACTCGCCTCCTCCCTGGGTCGTGGGACGATGCTCAACGTATGGACGCGACTTTGATTAATTCCTGGACACCCCGCTCTTTCCCTCGCTCTCTTTTGGCAGTTTTTAAATTATTCATACTTCTTTCCTGTGACCAACTTTCTCTCTCTCTCTCTCTCTCTCTCTCTCTCTCTCTCCACTTCGTTACCGAGATTGCGTTTGGATGTTTCCAATTTCTTCGAGACTCTCTCGGATCAAGCCCTGCAATTGCTCCACTCGGAAAGGAAAAAAAAATTAGGAAGAGGATCTCTTGGCTTATGTCATCAGGGCGATAACGAGATTTGAAGGGGACAGATGTATGGTTTGTGTGCGTGTGTGTGTGTGTCTGTTCTTTGCTTTTGGAGGATTCGATTAAAATGGAAGAGGGGAAAAAACTTCTGGGGTATTTTTGCGCTGCAAACTTAGTGGAGATTCTTGTGTTTTTGGAAATACAATCAAATGATTGCGTGGGTATTCATTTACTTTTTTTTTTAATTTTCTCGGCATTGGGAAGTTGGCCTTGACATTAAGTTCTTCAGGTTTTCTTTTACTGCTTCTGACGGTTTAATTTGTAGATCTTTTCGAATAAAATTGTCTATGTTGTAGATCTGTATAACTGGTATCTGAATATTTTCGAGGAGAACGCAAATATAGTGTGTTCCAAAATATTGTTAAAACGTGTGTTTTCAAATTAATCTACAAGGGTCGTTGAAGGTTGACCTAGACTTTTGTTAATATAAAATCGAGAAATAACTCTAACACATTAAAACGTTATTTTCAGGGAACATTATGTATCGTATATATTCATGTATAAGACGAGAAATTTATTCCCAGCAATGGGCTCAAATATCGAATTCGTCTTATCCATGAGCCAATAAAAAATTTAAAGAATAAAATAGTTGTTATAGAGTATAAATAGCGACAGTATAGGAATATGTGAATTGGAATACGTTTATGGCAACCCTGGATGAGTTTTAGCAACTGTTCGGAGAGTCTGATGATAGCGATCAGTTTTGAAAGCTCATTTACATTTTTTTAAATGTATAAATTTACGGTAATTTTGTCAATAAAGTTTTTTTAAATTTCGACATTAGTCTAGAAGTGATTTTAGTCTTCGACAAGGGACAATCCATTTTTTGCCTTTTTACCCATCTTATACATGCGGTGGTTTTTTGCCTTTTTGCCCATCCTTTTTGAGTATTCCGCATTCGGTATGACGTATTTGAATTTTGAATGCGATATCTGTCATCAACGAGGAAGACGCATTCATTTCGTATATTATGTCCCACACTTTAAAAAAAAGTGCGGACAGACGGAAATATACAATTCAAATATAAATATACAAAATATGCAATTGAAAATATAAATAAAAAAAAAACTTTTTAAGCACACACTTTTGCTTTAAAAAGTGTATTTATAAGTAAAAAAAATATTAAAAAATAACAGTTTGGTGACGCATTTATTTTATTTTGTAGTATTTTCATATTATTTTAAAATATTAAAATAAGATTTTTATACAAGAGAAAGAGTGGTTTGTGATCCTAAGAGAAGTAAATCTCCTTTTTTTTTATTTTAACAATGAGTTACATAAAAAAGGAGATTGTTATTAGTTCTACAATAAAATAAGATTCAAAACTTTACACAGCTCCTTTCTTCATATTAGCCCAGTTGATGTTGGTAATAGTCAAAACGCTTTGCCATACTTAATCAAATATTTGTATTGCTTACATCAAGAACAGTTCTTATTTTATTTATTTATACAGAATAACCGACTCTATAATTAAAGTTGTACAGGGTCTTGCAGAAATGTACAGGACAGTAGTGCTGGGTAGCATAGAATGATAATTGAGGAAATTTTATTTTGTTAAACCATTTATGCTGAAATTGGTAAAAATGGAAATTGAGACTTCATAGCTTAACATTTCTATTCTGTAACAGAAAAAAAAATTTATAAAGACAAAAAATTACAAGAATATAATTAAAAAGGGACTTAAAACTAATAAAATTTAAAAGGGGATTACTAAATAACAAAGCGTCTAACAGTCCAAGTAATCTCATGTCCACTGTCCTAGCAATAATTTTCACACCTCGTAGAAACGGACTTCATTATTGACTCGGCACTTGTTTAAAAGGTGACAATTTGAATTGATAACGATGAAAAATTTTGAATTTTGAAGTCTTGTAGAGTTTAAAATTTGAAATTAAGATCCGAAACGGTGACAATAAAAATTTCGATGAAATGAAAATGCAGCCCAATATGAAATAGCCAATTATTTCATGATACTTAAAAATTAAACATGCTCCAATGTAACTTATTAATTTTAATTCTTAATTTTTACTTTTACTTCATTTAACAAGAAAACTAAGTAGTGACGTCAGTGAATCTAGCGATTCCAAACTTGGATTTTATTTAAAATTATATGCTGTCGTCCATAGATGGAATTTTTTTATATCTTTGTAAATTATTTTTTATGTCTTTACATGCTACAGAATAGAAATATTAAGATATGAAGAAGTTTCGACTTCCATTTTTACCAATTTCGGCGTAAATGGGTTAACAAAATAAAACTTCCCAATTATCATTTTATTTCCCAGCAGTACTGTCCTGTATAGTAAGAACGTTCCAAAACTTTAAATTTGCTCTGACTGTGTTGTAAAAAGAGTGTCTTAAAAACTGTTGCTCTGACCCCTCTCCCCCAATAAACTTCTAACGCTCTTACTCTGCAAAATATTCAAACTAGAGCATCTTGAATCACTTACAGTTTAGCAGCATTTTCGTGTATAGTGAAACAGCTCGACTCTATCATCAAAACGAACGGAGTTTTCATTGAAGAAAACTCAGCGCCAAAACTAACCTAACCTAACTTAGTTACACATTGTAGATAAATAGAAGAAGTCAGCAGCAAAGCCAGGATGAAATTATGGAAGGGACCCGTGTTGACTAATAAAATTCGCAGGACTCGAAATATAAAATCTCAACAATAAGGCATCCTCCTTTTTTGGGTGTTCATTTTTCATTTGCAGAATCTTTGTCGTTTTTTTCTGATTATGGAAAAAACATAAAAACTTGCATTGGGATACAGCTGAAGCAGTAACCAAAACTTCATCGCTATCACGACTCGTTTTGTTTTTGTGTAGAAATGGAACGCTATCTTCATATTCGCTCTTTAAAAAAAAAGTAAAGTGAAAAACCAACAAAAGAAAGACTCGGCTGAACTATTTAAATGGGGACATTTTTTTTAAAATGAGACCGGTGAAAAGTTGCTTTTTTTTTCATAGTGTCAAGTGAGAAAAATTCTTTTAAATGTCGCCGTACAATTTTCGTTATCTCTTGGAAAAAGGCAGACGCCATAATCGCTGTTGGTGGGGAAAAGACTTTAATTTATTTGAAATTCATGGAAATGTATTTATTACGTTCCTTGATCATATCGTGAGAGTTGAAATCAGTATGCATTTCTCTTATTTTTTTTTTCTTTTCAAAAGAGAAGAAGAAGAAAAAGCGAAGTCGTTACATTAGAAACACTCGGTTCCGAATGAAGTTGGCTCGCTTTTATCTCGTCCCTTCTCACTTTCCCCCCGCCATGTTTTATTTAATTCGATACAATCTGCAAAGAGTCTTTTTTAATAAAGAAGAGTGAGTGAGAAGCAAGTGAAAATGAGGCTTCGCGACCCACCGCCCTCGAGGCCGACTCTACTTGGGACTCGGGAGGGTAGACCTCTTCTTCTTCTTTTGTTCTTTTCTTTTCCGTCTCCAATTTTTTTTATTCATCTTTTGTCTTTTGGAAATCCCCCGGTCGTTTATCGCCGTTAAGGAACCGCACTAGATTGGGTAATTAATTTTTTCCTCCTATTTCTTTCTTTCCGATTTAATTAACTTTACCCCCCCCCCTCCTTCCTCGTCTTTCCTTTAACGCGAATCTTTTGTGGTTTCCTGTGCGCATGCGCTACAACGTCACTCCTCTCACGCGAATCTAATTATTCGCAACTGTTGTCTGAATTCATCACCGACACCATCTGACGACAAAAGGCGCAGGGCCAAGTCCCCAGAAAAACTCCCCGGGGAACACTGCCCCGGGAGAAAATGCGTCACCAACGTGGTCTCTTTTTTT
>JAHWFO010007316.1:3989891-4094076 GCA_023313115.1 Rhysida immarginata
AGAGAACTTATCCGGTTGTCTGAGGACAAGAGGATAAGTTCTCTTTTCGGTCCGCGTATACGCGCACCATCCTTTTGTATATTTTCTTTTTGTATAATTTATAAAAATTAGCGTTTACACCCTTTTTATTCTATTGGCCATTATAATTCAAAAATCTGTGCTTTTTCTATTTATCCTGTTGGCCATTATTTCCTCTTTAATTCTTTTGTATCCTATTGGTTCCTGCATATACATAATTTATACCACTGTTCTGTATATAAAGGCTTGCATGCCTCTTGCTGTATATATCCTTGACAAAGCCGGGAATAAATGGCGAAACTAGTTGGAACTCCTGATGTCCCTCTGTTATACTGTAAGGCCACCACCTGTTTAATCAATAGGAACAGTATTATGATCCACCCTTCTACCGAGAAAAAATTTAGTCATTTTATTTTGATATACAAGGTGTTTCTAAATTATCTACCGTATTCTACATATTTATTACTCAAAAACTATTACAGATTTTAATGTGATTTTTTTTATTCACAAAAAAAAACTCAAAAAAGTTTGTTAGCATACCTTTTTTTATTCACAAAGAAAAGCTCCACCTTTATGGCGTGAAGAACGTCAAAGCGAAACTCGATTTCCTCCCATGTTCGGGCTAGCATTTCGAGGTGATTTCAGCGATTGTTTCAATTGTCCTGTTCTTGAGAGTTTCAATGTCATCAACGTCGGTCTTGTACACACTTCTCTCTTTCACATATCCCCAGAAGAAACCGAAAAATGAGGAGCCAGAAACTGTGGATGGACATCAAACAACAGAAGACAGAGAAACCACTAATCCACATAACGAATATATTCTGATGAATACGTATTTCGGCAGCCAAGCTGCCTTCTTCAGCATCCAAGGGAAGCTATGATCAGAGAGACAAGCTGTTCTGATAAAAGAAGGCAGCTTGGCTGCCGAAATACGTATTCATCAGAATAAATTCGTTATGTGGATTAGTGGTTTCTCTGTCTTCTGTTGTTTTATCCCCAGAAGAAAAAGTCCATCCCTTCCAATCCATCGTCCTGGAAACTTCGTATCGAGGCACTGCCTAACTTGCAGGACCCAGTGAGGAGGTGCTCCATCTTGTTGGTAGACTATATTGGGCTGCAGTTCTTCCACCTGTGGAATAAGGTAGTTCTCCAGCATAACTAGGTAGGATGCAGCGATATTGGTGTCTTCAGCGAAAAAGAAAGGTCCGATTACTCGATCATGCATTAAACCGCACCAAACATTAACCTTTGGGCTGCCGCGTATATGCTCACTTAAAACGTGGGGTATTGTGAGCCCCAAATGCGGTAGTTGTGTCGATTTACTGCTCCGGAAGTATGGAATGTTGCCTCATCAGAAAACAGACTGTCCTCAAGGAAGGTGGGATCCTTGTCGATTTTTTTGGAGCATATCCTCAGCAAACTTCTTGCACTTCGGTCGGTCATGTGGTTTCAGTTCATGCCTCATCTGGATTTTGTAGGGTGTAAGACGAAGGCGGTGCTTCACTATTTTTTGTACGGATGTCATTGGCATACCCACTTGACGAGCCGCTTGGGGAAGTGATTTACGGGGACTACGATCGAACGCCTCCCTGACCTTTTCTACTCTGTGGTGTCGCTGAAGGTCTACCAGCATCTTTTGTGTAACAGGCTTCCTGTGTTTAAAAATGTTTCATGCCCTAGCTTAATTGACTTATGATTTGGAGGATCCTTTTTAAACTTTGTTTTGAACATTCTCTGAACTGTAATCATTGACTTAAATTCCGCAAGCCATAACACGCATTGAGCTTTTTCTTGAATACTCGCCATTGTTTACTGCGTCTTGCGGAAAATGGAACAGCGCGCCAACAATGGTACCACGCGCCAATCGCGTGTTTCATTATCAACTCACGCGAGGCTAAAATATTTTTTGAGTTTTTCTTTGTGAAAAAAAATCACGTTAAAATCTATAATAGTTTTTGAGTAATAAACATGCAGAATACGGAGATAATTTAGAAACACCCGTAGGATCGATGTCGTATGAACATGGGATCGAAAACGCTTCTTTCTAGAGTTTTAACAATTTGAAGGTGTCCTGCAAACGTCGTGCTTATTCATACGAGGGTAGATAAAAAATTTCTTAGGCTAATGTTCCTGGAAAAAAAATTTATTGCAGATAACGAAATTTCGAAACATCTTCCCGGCGCATCGATGCAGCGGTCCCAGCGTTTTATCTTACTTTCGTAGACTTCCCGGAGACCGGTTTTGTCAAGCTTGATATGGATACCCTTGACAGTTGTTAACTTCCTGAACAGTTAGAAACTTTCCGGAAATTAGTTCTTTTACCGTAGAAAACAGCCAGAATTCACATGGGGATGTTCCATGAGTTCAGTGTTCATTTCCACTGTCGTTTCCTTCGACATGTTGGCCGTGTGCACCCACACGTTGTCCTGATGCAGAATGAATCCTTGCTCCACAAAGTGAGGTCTCTTTCGGCGAATATAGCGCATGAGATTGTTTTTGATGGCGTGAGAATAGTATGCTTACTGAATTAATGGAACAGTTTGTGCTGTAGTTTTCCCAAGCCTAATCTAAAGCAGAAGATCATGTTGACCATTTCAGGAACAATGTAGCATCCTGGAATTGTTCTGTCTTGTGTATGCTAACACATGCCTCCTTTTATTTGCTTTTCCTCATGAAAGTGAATGTTATTATGGTAATTTTTGGTAATTTCTTGATTTGCATGTTGAACATTCAAATGTCTTTGTCAAGTGCATAAGGATGTAACTAATAAATTCCATGTGATTGTTGGTGATTGGATTTTGGAAATTTGTTTGTGTTTTGTTTGGAATTCCATGCTGAACAAGTATTTTTCGTGTATCTGTTACGGTTTTTAAGATAGGATTTGAATGTGTTCTAATTTGCATATTTGGGATGATGAAAAGTGCACCATAGGATTGGTCACCCATAACTTCCTACTATTCTTGGATTCATCAAAATTGACATATCCGCTTCGGTTACAAAAATAAAAGGTAGAGTGTGCTCATTTTTGTGTCCACCCTGTATAAGAGATTGGTAATACTTAAAAAAATAAACATGTAGGAGCATTAGTCTAAGAAAGTTTTGATCAACCATCGAATACATTCACGCAGACATGCTCATACAATATTTACAAGTAGCTTCAAAAAAGTTCCCGGAATCGTGGATATCCTGTGAAATTAAGGTTGGGTATATGAGCGAGCCAGGCTTCTCGGCAATGTTTTTCATTCGCAGATCATGCTCGAACGTGTTTTGACGTGATTTAAACGGAATGCTGCGGTGCACGGGCAGTCTGTTAACTGGTAGTGTAGAGTAAGCATCGCATTCTGATTTCGCTACATAAAATGTCAGTTATGGAACAACTTTCGAATATCAAAGATGACCATCGGAGTGGCCGTCCGTCAACTTCAATCAATCCATCCACAATTTATCTTGTGAGCAACATTGTGCGAGAAGACAGACGCCAAAGTGTAGAGACAAAAGCTGCTGCGACCGTTCCGCACTTCGCACTGTTTAAAGATTTCTTGAGCGCAGCTTTGTCTGAGGAAAAAGTGAAAATGTTTCGTTAATTAGGAAATTAAAAAAGTTCTTAAGCGGAACGTGTTTACTTCTTCCTCCTTTTTTTTTTTTTCTTTTGTTTTTTGTTTTTGTTTTTATAAAGTGGGGGTGGGGATGGGTAGTTTTTATTTTTTTTTTTTTTATTTCTTTTTTTTTCCTTAGAAGCGGGAAGTAAACGCTTAACGCTTTTGATTAAATTTGCTAAAACGTAATTTATGGCCGATAATTTCCACGTCACTTCCGGAAATGTTGGCGATAAAATTTCCCTCGAGACTTTTTTATAAAATTGGCGGAAGGTTTTTAAGAAGGAAGAGCTCTCTCTCTCTCTTCGTTACCCCTATTCACCTTCACTTTCTTTTATCTTTCTACTTTGTTTCTTCTTCTTCTTTCTTCTTCTTTAACACAGCCTACATCTCCTAGAGAACGGAGACCAGCTGATGGGTTACACACTGCATTTATAGAGTGGCATCGTAGATCAGAGTCACGAACGGAGGATCAGCAGACTTTTAATGGGCCTAAAATTCTTTCGAGAAGTCCAGTACCACATAGGTAACAGCAAAAAAGGCGCATTACTGCACGTTCTTCACTTGGTTTTTGTTGGGCGATGAGGAGGATATTTTCTAAAGAGAAGTCAATATTTCGCACATGAAGGCCATTAGCAAACAGTTCCCTCTGCTGACGAAAAAGGGGGCAATCCATGATCACGTGTTTCACTGTCTCTTGCTCACCACACCGACAACGATCTGACGATACTATATGGAGTTTATGTAAGAAGTAGTTGAGTGGGACATGGCCACTCCTTAATCTAAAAAGAAGCGCTCGTTGATTTGAAGTTAGCCATCTGGGGGCGAGGCGCTTCAGATTAGCAACAACCGGAAATAAAGCTCTGTAGTGTCCGCCTCTTGTTTCTACCGACCAGTCTTCGTTCCATAGGGCTAAGGTGCGCTTGCGAATGCATATGTTTAGGATTGATGTGTCAATACGAGTAGGGATCGCCCGTTTTCGACCAGTTCTCCCCCAATTTGCCAGTCTATCTGCCATTTCGTTTCCATTAATACCTTTATGGCCAGGGATCCACATAATTTTGATGCAATAGCCACATCGGTTAAGTTGATGAAGCAAATCTATGAGGTATCCAAGTTGCTCCCTAAAATACCACTTACCGCTGACTAGGGCTCGATGTATCGATGAAATAGAGCTTAACGAGTCTGATAAAATTAAATATCTGTCTGGTGGGAGTGAGGAGGTAAGTAAAAGAGATTTGAAGATCGAAATAAGTTCTAATTGGTATGAGCTGAACGCTGGGGAAATTTTTTGGGAGAAAATTTTGGAACCTTTCAGATATACGCCTATTCCGCCATCACTGCTAAGTGGTGAAAGGGATGCGTCCGAATAAATTTTGTAAAATTTAGGGAAATTGTCTCTCAGAAAAACATCTAATAACTTGGAGCACGAGAGGGGAGGATGGGCAGTTAGGAGCCAGTCAGGAGAGGGGTGTATAACACTATTTGGGGGATTAATCCACTGATTTTTTAGTATTATGGGCTCACAAATATTTAAGCAATCACACTCGAACTTTTTTAACAAATTTGATGCCATCGAACGAAGACAGTTCGATTTGAGAAGAGTCTGGCTATGACATAAAAAAGAACTATTTGCTGGTTCTGTTGTGGAGGACTGGCAATAAGAGAATAGCTGTCGGACGAAACGGGCCTCCCATCTCAGAGGAGGGGGAGAAACACCAGTTTCAATGTAAAGTAAGGGACACGGAGATGAGTTTGTAGCATGTAGGCACTTTCTAAGCAGCTTTCTCTCTGTTACTAATAGTGGGTTCACACTTGTCTTGGCCGTTAGGAGCAAAGGCAGTGCTGACAAGTCTGTGATTTTTACTAGGGCGTTGGTGAGAGTGGAGGATTCACCCCATGGCGGTCCCCACTTAGACTTAATAATCAAACATAATCGTGCCAAGCATTTGATTAAGTTTCCCTTTAGCATTTTGATGTGGCTTTTCCAATTTAACTTGCTATCAAACATGAAACCAAGAAATTTATGGATGTTTCTATTTGGCAATCTGGAGCCTTGGAGGAAGATATTCAAAACAGGAGAGGGGCCATTTTTGGCATAGCACATAACTATTGATTTTTCTGGAGAAAAAGAAATACAGTTGTCGATACCCCAGGTTTCCAATACGTCACACACAGCTTGTAAAGTCATTCGAATGGTGGGAATGGAGGGACTTGAAACCCAGAAGGCCATATCGTCTGCAAAAATACTCTTCCCTATCGATGAGGGGAGAGATGAGAAGATGTCCTTGGTGAAGATGTTAAATAAGGTGGGGCTTAATATCGAACCTTGCGGGAGGCCTCGCTGTTGTACTGACCAGGAAGTGCCTCCTGGGAAACGGACGCCTATTCTTCTAGCTTTCAAAAAGGCATTGATCCATACACTCATCCTCCTGGGAATCTGGGAGTCAACAAGTTTATTTGAGAGGAGCTCATGAGATACGGAGTCAAAGGCCTTGTTTATGTCAAGGAAGATTATTCCGGTATACTCTCCTTTCTCTCTTGATAGTAAGATGTCATCGATTAATTTGAAGACTGAAAATAAATGGTTCCGTCCTTTTCTAAATCCTTGGCAGTACGAAGGTAGGAGGTTCTTCACTTCCAGGAAATGTTGTAGTCGATCATTTATCATACGTTCTAGGATTTTAATCATACATGAAGTTAAGGCAATCGGGCGATAGCTCGTGGGGGATGACGGTAGTTTCCCCGGTTTTAGAACTGGGTGAATGACAGAACTTTTCCATTTAGAGGGAATTACGCCTGTTTCCCAAGATAAATTAAATGAGCGGAGTAAAATGCTCAATTGGCCCTCTCCTAGCTTGCAGAAGGTAGAATTAATTAGGCCATCAGGGCCTGGTGCCGAACGTTTGGACCTAATAGCGGTCTTTAAAGATGAGATGGTGAAGGGTAAGTCCCATTGAGATAGGTTGTCAGGTGCCCGATAGTCAGCCGGAAGATGTTTGGGCCAGTATTTAGGATGAGCCTGTGACGAGCCCACTGCTAAGCGGAGGATAAATTCTGCTGATGTTCTAGGGCTCAATATGCAACCCTCATCGTTTCGGATAAGGGGGACTGCAGCAGGAGGGCGTCTTTGGAAGATTTTGAGTGTTTTCCAAGCATTACCGGGCGTGTCCTTCTTTATCAGATCGCGCCAGAAATCTCTCCTGTGTTTTTTTAAGGTCTTTTTACACAACGCCTTCTTTTTTTTGAAATTCACCCAACATTCCCTGCATCTACATTTATGAAATTCTCTTTTGGACTTGTTTCGTTGCCAAATTGCGTCCTCGCACTGAAAGTCCCACCATGCAGGTCTGGACGGAAATGACCTGCCACTAGGAGATTTTGGGGCTAGTCTCTGCTGGAAGGTGGATAGATGGTCAATAATGTCAAAGTTTCTCCTTGGGCTAAGGTCTAGGGGGCCAAAAGTACATGAACTGGTGCTTGGGGTAGTTGAAGGTGGAGAAAACTTACATGGAAGTGGACTGTAAAGATTTATGACGTTAATAGGACGGTTGGGAGAGAGGATGCGAATACAGATAGGAGAGTGGTCACTGCCATGAGCTTCGGTAATTAATTCCAGGTAAGTAGGAAAAGGAAAGTCAGAAGATGTTATGGCTATGTCTAGGTTGGAGGAAGGCCACTCCAATCTAGCAGGAGAATATGTGTGTTCGGGCGTGTACAAAATTCTAAAGTTATAGTTTTGTTGAAGTTCTTCTAGATAACGTCCATTTAAATTGTGGTTATAGCACCCCCAGTCAGGGCTCTTGGCGTTTAAATCGCCAATTACGATGAACGGGGGGGAGAAGAATTTGAATAGGTTAGTCCATTTATCCCGGGAGAGATAGCCAGGTATATATACACAGTATATGTGTAACCAAATATCTGAATAAAATGTAACTAAGTCGATAATAGCGACACTTTCTCGATGGCCTATATAATTAATGTAGTGCGGAGTACCAGTCTTGACAGAGACTAGGTTGCCGCCTCCATATTTTTCTCTGTTGTTGCTGTAAGTGAGAGATTTGGGGAATTTTACTGTCGCATCGAAATTTAAGAAAGTTTCGCATAGGGTAGTTATCTGATATTTTCGATGTAAAAGTACAGCGTCCTCCCAATTAGAAGCTAAGCCTCTGATGTTCCAATGGAGGACGCTTAGGACTTTATTATTGTGGTAAGACATTGGGCGTGTGAGGCGACAAAGCATTTTGCCACCAGCACGCTATATCATAGAACCAGGAAGGAGGAAAAGGAAATCGTGATTCCATCAGCTTGAAAGTATCGCTGATGTTTGCTGGGTTATTTATGTCTGTACTGTTCTTCTTGGTCGTTTCCAGCAGAGACGCAAGGAACATCTTGAAACAGCTGCTAACAAGCTCGTCTATCCTATGGTTCCCTAGTACAGTAATGCTTCCGTCTGATACTTTGTCAGCTTGGGGTCCATTGATTTCGTTGATTTCGTTAGTTACATTTGTTACATTGGCTACATTGGTTTCTTGAGGAGGAGGTGATAATTGTGTAACCTCCATAGCATCTACTAGAGAGGAAGTAAGAAATGGAGAAGGAGATGCTGGCCAGGACACTGGAGATGGCGCATACGTGTTTACATCCGCTAATGGAAGGATAGGTGAGTGGTGGGAGAAAATTGGTGACAAGTCTTCACGGCCACAAGTAGAACAAGTGATGTTTGCCAGGTTTTCTTGGGACGTTACGTCATTGATTACATTATTGTGAGAGTTCATCGCAGGGTGATATGAAGGTGTATTGTTACGATTATCGTACTGGTTGCTAAATTGCGGACGAGGCGTAGAGGTAGTCACAGTAGCGTAAGTTTGTCGTGTAGTGGCAGATGGAGGCGCAACACCGAGCTCCATATCTGTGAGGCGTTTTGCCTCATAATAAGATATATATAACGATACCATTTTACCTCTGATAAGAGACTCGTATTTATAGACGCTACACCCTTTGTAATATGAAGAGTGCGCGCCTTTGCAGTTTGCACAAAGGGGTTGGGGCGTGGTACAATCATCTCTGGCGTGCAGGGCGGAGAGACATTTAGAACAAAGAGGCTTACTGGTGCACCTCTGCCTGGAGTGTCCAAGTTTGTGACAGAGGGTGCATTGCATGGGTCTGGGCGGGGGGCACGACACTGGAAACGATTCGTTTTCGAATTTTACTTTAACGGGAGGGGTGGGCGAGTTGAAAAAAATTAGTAGCTTATCGTAAAGAGCCCCGGGATATGGCGGGGGAAATTGTCTAATATCTGTAATCGTTCCTCCCACATCAGCGCGGGCCTGCAGCTCCTCTAGAGTTACTGAACGACGGATCCCGTAAATGTATCCCACAGACGAAGTGAGAAACCTAGGGACCTCGTACGTTAGACTATAAATGCCTATGTCTCTGAACTTCAGGCAGGAGGACGCTTGGGCTTTAGTGTTGAATTTGACTAAATATTTTCCCGAATTTAATCTTGATACCATTGGGGAGGTCCCCACCAGAGAAGAAATTGTTCTGCGGAAAAGACCTGGAGATATATCGCTCCAAGTAGGGTCTGAAGATTTTCCATGAGTCATTTCCGCCTCAGGTTGTGTAGACTTTCCGTCCGTACGGGAAATGGTCACAAGCAGCCAAGGCCGAGCAGCCAGTTCTAATTGACCTATAGTGTCCGGGTTAGTGACTAAAGTGGGTAGGTTGTCATTTTGCAAGGATTTATTTGTGGAACTCGCTGTTTGTTGCGGCGACGTCACTTGCATAGCTTGCTGAGAAAGGTCAGAAGACAAGGAAAGATCTGCGTTTACATTATTGGATGGATTATCACGCTTACTTTGTTTCTCTTGCTTATCATGTTTGTCCTGTTTCTCTTGTTTTTCCAGCCGGGGCTTTTTGTCATGTTTTTTATTGGAGCTTTTTTTCGACTTTCCGGGGGCAGGAGATTGTGTCGATGTGTAGTAGGTTAGCAACGAGTCCCCTGGAGGATCTGAAATGTCACCCGAGGAACCGGCATTCTTAGCTGAGTTTCTTGCTCGCTTATCTGGCGGGAGATAGCAGCCAATTTGCGGGCTCTTTCCTTCCGACCTCCCCACCGAGGAAGATCTTCGGCCACGACGGGGGGGGAGAGAGGTCCCCCATCGCCTAAGGGACCGAGGCCTGCTATCACAGCAGACGTCTTTTCGAACAGAGCTAATAATCAAAGTCGGAAAGGGAGAGAAAAACAGTATAATAATAACAATCGAGTAAAATTCGAAAGCGTGGAGGAAGATATAATTCACTAAAGGTCTGTGACAAGTGAAAAGTAAAATTTAAACCAAGTCTCTTCTCGGTTTGGAATTATTAGGGAAGAGAGTGGAAGTCAGCGTACGGCGCGTCCGCCATCTTCTCGTCTTTTTCTCTACTTTGTTTACTGACGACATCCTAAGAGTGTCGCATTAAACTCTGATCCCACGCCTCGTCTTCTTCTTCCACCTTCATTCGTGCTCAATTTGGTACTCAGTTCACTCGGAGGAAGAGGTTACCGAAAGAGGAAAGAAAAAAAAATTAAAGAGAAGAGAATGAAAAAAAAAGCTTTCCCCAGTTCTTAATTAACGTTTTGGGTCGATAAAAAATCGAAATGTAGAGAGAAAAGGAAAAGAAAATGGAGGAGGTGGGTAGGAAAGCCCGCAGTTGACACAGTCAAAAATTCACACCCATGTGAAGCGTAACAGAAGATTGTATGGCTGACTGGGAAGGTAGGGGTATTTAGAGAGCGAAAAGAATAGAAAAAAAAAAGCTTTTTTTTCTCTTGCGCGTAGAGGTTCATGAATCGTGCACATGCGCTGTTTGTTCTGTACAGCCGACGGGGAGTTTTTTTTTTATTTTAAGGCAGCGAGCGACGTTGAACTTTAATTAATAAAGAGAAAGGTTGGTGCTACTGGTGGCCGTAAGGGGAGCGCTTTGGCGCTCTGCCAGTCACGTGACTTGTAATCGGTTTCGGCTAAAGAACTAAAAATAATAAGAAATGCTTTTCGCGTTATTTATATAAAAAAAAACTTTAATGGCTATCTTCTACTTTTTTGGAAAGGGTTGATTGGCGTTCGTGGGTTTTGTTGGTAAAACCAACAAGAGCTCGGTCTCGAATCCGATGAGACGGACACTTCTTCACTTTTTGGTGTTCTTGTTATGGGAGAAGAGCCCTCATTAAAAACCTTTAAATCATTATCAGATTTTATTACCAGAAATTGTTACAGCTGTATGGTTGGTCACGGGGTTATTATAGATAGTGGCTAAGTTGGTATAAGAGGCGTCTCAATCGCAAGAACGTGAAAACTGCGTCAGTTGCGGAGAAAGGGCGTTTTTTATTATTTCATTTTCCAGTAAGATGGTACATGGGTCATTTTCCAACAAGAAGATGCACACTGGGGACTACGACACTTCCTTGAAAATCTATAAACATGGAAACACTGTAAACTTCTGATTGAGGAACTAATTATTGATCTCCACTGGTTAAGGTTTCTATTTAAACGAATGAAATTCTTACTCACAACAAATGAGATCATAACTCTGATTAAAACTATATTGAGACCTAAGGTCCAGTACGGCTTCATAGTTTGGTCTGCTGCCAATGATAAGTTAATATGTAGAGTCCGAGTTACATATACGTCCCATCTTTTCGTTAACAAGGTATGCCTCTATAACTGAAATATGTACAAAATATAGAATACCAACATTGCTTAACTTAATCAACGTAAAGAATTATATAGTGCCTTGGAAAATTCGCAACATCCGATACATTACATTAAAAACTGGATAAGTGATGCTCCAAAAGTTCGTCAATCTCAGAAGTATATGATTATTGTGCCGCATATCGTTTCAAATTTTTATCTAGATATTTCCCTTATAATTCCATCATAATTTGAAACCAATTAACTTTGGACATAAGAAATAAGATCTTGAATTGTAATATTAGGAATTGTTCTAATCATCGTCAACATGTTCAGACATTAATTCAAAAATGTTGCTCGAGCTAATATTTGTTTTTCTGTTTGGTGTATTTTATCCTAGTTTGGGATGCAAGATTTTTAAATAAATAAATAAATAAATAAATAAATAAATAAATAAATAAGTTTCCTGGCAGGTGGATTGAGTGCGACGCACAGTGGTCCAAAATCCCAAAAAGCGCCCAAAAAAAAAAAAAAAAAAAAAAAAAAAAAATCAGTATCGAATTTTCGAAAATATTATTACTGTTTCGGAAAGAAAACCAAATTCCTCTGTTCCCAATTTCAGGTTTTTCTTATACTTAAATTTCCAATTCAATTTAAAGTTGCCATTCGTACGAAACAATCGTGACAATTAAAATTAACAGATTTTACTAGTCTGGTTTTCTGAGTAAATTTTGAAAACTCAGTTTGAAAATCAAATTTTGCAAAATAAGTTGTTAGAAATAATAAACTTTGAAAGAATTAAATTTTGACATTTTGGCTAGCTTTTCGGGATTTTGGACCACTGTGCGACGGTTCGTTACCTCCACTTCACCAGACATACGCTATAGAAATGTAACAACTAGAAAAGGAGAGAGTAGTGTAAAAAAATATATTTACTTTAAGGTAAAAGTGATAAATCCTTTTACCTTTGGTATTAGGGCCTTATAAAATTTTATGATTTTATACCTAATTAATTAGAGCTACTATAACAGTTTAAATGTGTATCAGAATTTTTGTAAACTTAATAGTAGGAGTGAAATGGGGTAAACTTTTTTCCTATGAAATTATGTTAAGGACAGTGTTTGGAACGCGTGTACCTATTTGGGCAGAAAGAAAAGAAGGATTACTAATGCCATTGCTGGTGTTAAGGCAGGTTAGAAATCTTGCAATAAACTTGGCGCGAAATTGAATACCGCTTAAACGTTCTGCCGGCGATAAAGGGTGCATGTATAAAAAGTGCATTGACATTGTAAAAAAAATCTTTCATGAATTAGTCCTTCTCTTGCGAACAACCGCACACCTGTAACTGAAATAGTTTCTTAGTTATAAAATTTTATAATCTTGGAAAGACTTTTTGATCACCTTATGTATGAGAACTACAACGTAGTAGTTGTCCATAATTTTAGTTCTCTGAGGACGCTTCAAAAGTAATAAAAATAAAAATAATTATTTATATTTGTAATCGGCTGCCAGTCAGACAGTATACGGTAGTCATGAAAGATATCAATATTCTGTGAAATTCTGTTGCTATTATAAGATTGAATTAAAATTTAAAAGCTGGATCAATGTTTAATTAATTGGGTACGTCCCTTTCTTATAAAAATTACGTCTATGGGTATTTTTGGAGAACGGGATATGATTCTCAATATGGTGTAGGGTTCGTGAAGCCCAGAGTGAAAAAATTATTAATGATTTGCTGCAAATCAAAAATTTTAGTTAACTTTAAAGGTTTCGTCAAAATGTAATTTGCTGAACAGAACCTCCTAAAATTCTCAATTTTCGAAAGCAAATATCGAAAACTCCGAGTTGGACCGGAAAACCAAATCCATAGACCGTACATCAGTTTTGGAATTATTATCGAACGATATAATGTCAAAGAAATTTGAGGCCTGGTAATTAGGTGCTAGTATTATTGTTGTATGCAATTAAAAAACTTACTTGCTCTCTAAGAATGGAAATGAAAAGTTCTTGTAATTAAATTCGACTCAAAATTTCTTCGCGACATGGAGATGCTATTCTGGAAAAGGAGAAGGAATTTTTTTCCGGTTTCGCTTCTTACACTAAATGCCATCTAGCGATGAATTGCAAAATGAATTTTATTTGCTTGTAAAGGATGAAGAGAAGGGCAGGGGCTTCATTTTAAGCTTAAAAAACTGATCATGTTACAAGAAATGATGAAAAAAAGATTAGTTAAAATCAAAATGAGCTCGAGGGGATTTTCCTTTTTTAATTTGATAGTAAGTCCCAGAGAAGAGACCAAAAAAAAAAAAAAGTTCGTAAAGGAGTCGAGACTGATTCTTAAAATGCTTTTTATCGTATGGTGACCTAGTGCAAAATAGCGAAATCTTACTTTACTTTTCAGTCTTTATGATGATTTAATAAGTGATTCGGATTTCCTAAAGTGCTTCCTCTCTCTCGACATGAACATATAAATATCTTACAAGGTAAAGATAGCTATATTAAATAGCCATGGAACGATAATGACGTTTTCTATCGCATCGCTTGAATTCCTGTAGAAAAATTAAATGAACAAATAAGCAACTTGTTGGCATTATTTTTAATCGTATTTATTTTCAACTTGAGATCTTTCGGACACGGGATTATTTTTTGTTCCCCTCTCCGAACATCTAAACGAAAAAATACTTGTTCTCTGAAGAAATACCACTGCTTATTAAATTAGGTTTCTTATATCCATTAAATAAGATGTTCATAGTTTTACTGTGTTTTTACGCTTATTTTGAGTAAAAGAAATCCAAATTAAAGAGACCTATTGAGGACGTGGATCAGGGGAAGGTCTGCGGAATTCTTTATTGACGGAATGAAAAATTCCCTGAATCGATTAAACTACCTTGTCAGGGAGAACTAAACGAAAGCTATTCCAATATTGGGATATGGAATTGCCATCGGGTCAAATGCACCAAATTGTCATATAGTCAAATGTTCGTGGAGCCTTTTCACTCAGCAAACAAGCCCAGATAACAAGCCCAGGTAACAAGATTACTGCAACAAGAATGGGATTTTAAACTTTACCATCGATCATTGAAAGGGTCAAATTAAGAGTTCTGTCAAAGTTTAACTGATATCAATCATCCATTACATTTTCTAAAAGAATTGTTAAACATCTGCCCTCGTATCAGACAAGTTCAGATATAAAAAATAGAAACGCCAAAAATTAAATCAGAATACCTCACTCTTAAATACCCATATAAAGTGGTAATCAAGTTCTGGAATAACATACCTTATAGTTATAAAGATTTCGATTATGGCATGCCGTACACCAAACTGTCTTAATCACGTCTAATATGTTCCCGCTATTATGATCAATTTTATTACAAATCGTCAACAAATGATCTCGCACAAAAAATGCTATTATATCAAGGGGATGATAATTTAATATTAATAAAATCTTGTAAACATTACAAGGAGGAGCTTTAGCAGTGAAGCAGGAGGACATTTATACATTTATTAACAAGAAATTAATCTTCTCCGAGTAGGGTAAGGCAAGTAGCAGATCCTGCGGTCATCTATTTTACCCCTTTATCTGCACTTTATTACCTCCCCCCAAGTTTTTTAATGAAAAAATTGATTTTCTCGAACGTAGTATGTAAAAATGTAAAACAGCTCGTATCTTTTTGCATTTCTCATCATTTCCGATGGAATGACATATCACATGCCATATGCTGCCATAGTTTCAGAAACCAAGTGACTGCCACCCGCGCAATTCCGACCCCTAGTGGAACAATTGAGCATAAACTTCATAGTAATATAGATTTTGCCTAGAGGAATCTGGACACTGAATTTCACTCCTTTAGGTACCTAAATAGCACATAGATCTTTTGTCCCCTCGACTCTTACCCCCGTATTTCAAATCGCAGTGCACCAATCAAAACCAAACTAAATAGTGAAGGTGGACGTGCCCATAGTTAGCTACATTCCGAATTTCAACCTTATACCTCAAAACATGTAGAAATTATGAAGGGGATTGACGAACATTATAAAACCAATAAATAGCTCCATTCTTAATAATACGTATATGTTTATGAGCACTTGAGCAATCGTGAGTCAACAAAGCGATTTCAAGTGCGCGTGCCGATGTCAATAATGCTTAAAAGATAAACAGAAAGTAACAATATATTCATTCTGACAAATTGATTGTTTGTTATAAGACATGCCTTTATCTTGATATTCTTTGCAGTCATTGTATTAGCACGTGAATTCGACTTGAAGGGGTCCACGAAAATTCTGAAGAGTTGATACGGCAAAGCCTTGGTGGTCATATTTCTGAAAACAAAATTTGAAAAAGTTGATCCAGTTTCAAGTTATCGTGCAAACGGCGGACGGACGGCTGGATAAACGTACAGACCAAGGGCGCATTCTTATAAGTAGCTTTTTGCTAAAGCTTCTAATAAAATCTGGTTCACCGTTGGGAGACATACGTAGCTGTGAAATGGGACTGTTGAAAAGTAAATGTAAATATTTGTATCCAATGCATAACTTATTTGTTTTCGGTGCTGGTTGGATACTTTCTGACATCCGTTGAGTGACGCTGAACATTTTTTTTAGCTTTAGCAAAAAGCTATATAAAAAAATGCGCCCTTGGCCTGTACGTTTGTCCGGCCGTCCGCCGTTTGCACGATAACTTGAAAACGAATTAACTTTTTCAAATTCGGTTTTCAAAAATATAACCATCAAAGTGTTTGGTCGGCCGTATCAACTTTTCAGAATTTTTCGTGTTTTCGTGAACCCCTTCAAGTTGAATTCACGTGCTGAAACAGTGACTGTAAAGAATATCAATACAACGGCATGTCATATAACAATCGATTTGTCAAGATTGAATGCATTGTTACTTTCTGTTCGTCTATTAAGCATTATTGACATCGGTACGCGCACGTGAAATCGCTTTGTCGACGCACGATTGCTCAAGGGCTCATAATCTATATTATTAAGTAGCCGAAGAATGGAGCTACGTATTGGTTTTATAATGTCTTAACTGTGTACCCCTTCATAATTTCTACAATTTTTGAGGTAGAAGGTTGAAATTCGGAATGTAGCTTACTATGGGCATGGCCATCTGTACTGTTTAGTTTAGTTTTGATTGGTACACTGGGGTCGGAATTACGGGGATGGGATTCAGAGAGGGCAACATATCTGTGTGCTATTTAGGTATGTAAAGGCGTGAAATTCGGTAACCAGATTCCTCTAGGCAAGATCTACAGTACTATGAAGTTTAGACCCAATTGTTCCAGGGGGGTCGGATTTGCGGGGGTGGCAGTCACTTGGTCCTTAGAGCTATGGCAATATGGCATGTTATATATCATACGTTCGGAAATGATGAAAAAGGAAAGAAGGTACGAGGTTTTTTTACATTCTATACATATTACATTCGAGAAAATCAATTTTCTTGATTAAAAAACTTGGGGAGAGGTAAAAAGTGCAGATAAAGGGGTAAAAATAGATGACCGCAGGATCTGCCACTTGCCTTCCCCTACTCGGGGGGAGGGGAGTTAATTTCTTTTTCATAAATGTATAAATGTATTTCTGCTTTACTGCTAAAGCTCCTCCTTGGAATGTTTACAAGATTTTATTATTAAATAGCGGAAGAATGGAGCTACTTATTGATTTTATAATTTCTACATTTTTTGACGTAGAAGGTTGAAATTCGGAATGTAGCTTACTTAGCTCATGCCCACCTTTATTATTTAGTTTGGTTTTGATTGGTGCACTGGGGTCGGAATTACGGGGGTGGGATTCAGAGAGGACAAAAGATCTATGTGCTATTTAGGTACGTAAAGGAGTGAAATTCAATATACAGATTCCTCTAGCAAGATCTATATTGCTATGAAGTTTAGGCCCAATTGTTCCAGTGGGGATCGGAATTGCGTGGGTTGCAGTCACTTGGTCGTTAGAATTATGGCAACATATGGCATGTGATATGCCATTCCATCGGAAATGATGAGAAAGGAAAGAAGATACGAGCTTTTTTACATTCGAGAAAATCAATGTTTTGATCAAAAAACTTGGGGGGAGATAAAAAGTGCAGATAAAATGGTAAAAATAGATGACCGCAGGGACTGATACTTGTCTTACCCTACTCGGGGGAGTAATTTCTTGTTAATAAATGTGTAAATGTATTTCTGCTTCACTGCTAAAGCTCCTCCTTGGACTGTTTACAGATTTTACCTCTCTCTCTGTCTTCGTTGGAGATTAGTCTACGTTCTTCGAGAAACTGTCTTTCGTTAGGCTGTTTCTCAATTCTAATTGACTGATTTTATTTTTAGGGCTGTAAACTTAGTCCAGTTCCAATTTGGTGATATTTTGTCTCCTTTATTTATTTATATATTTGTTTGTATTAAAGTCTTTTCTTTTTTTTCTATCTCCGGTTTTTGGTTCCGTGAGTATTTCTTAGGCCATTAACAAAAGAGGAAGGGAATACCCGCCGCAGAATTGTTTTTTTTTTTATTGGACGTAAATGCGATTCAGGTTTTGAAAAAGAAATTTCTTTGGCGGATTCATTTCAGGGCTTTTCATTTATAATTTTATTACTCTTTCCTTTCGTTCCCTTTTTTCCTCCTATTGGATTATACAGAATAGAAAAAGAAAAGAATAGAAAGAGAAAAGAAATTTTTTTCACCTTTCCACTTGCCGTCACACTTCTAATTTTTCAAAAGAAAAAGTAGGAAAAAAAAAAAGAAGTGTCTCTGAATTTTTAATCCCTCCCAAGTTTATGATGGTTGTTCTTAAGGAGACGAAGGTGTTGACGACTTGAAAAGTTGTGCTGGTTGGGGGAGGAGGGTTATTTAATTTCATTTGGAATAATGACACAAGAAAGTTCAGGGAAAGAGACGGAAGAGGAGCTGTGTCGCCTACGAAGAAAGTACATCACCCTGAAGAGGAAAGATGAAAAGGAAGGTTAGAGATGAAAAATGCGAGCCGAGGAAAAGAAAAGAATTGGAGGCGCAACTCTTTGAGCGCAGACTTAATAAGGGTCACGTGAAAAATGGAACGTAAGAATATAAGGAGGAGTATTTAGAAGAATGGGAGGTTTATAAAGTTGACTGAGGCTTTGCTGCATGTTTCTTCTTTGAATGGGTGAAGCCAACACCAACTAAATAACGAAGGCTTGCGCACAGAAACGTCATACATTATTACATCATCATCAAACGGCCAAATTTAACAATGACATTTCATTGTGCTGGCCTTCTTTTTCTAATTAACCCGTCTATTGGCTGACGATTAATGGCCATATCACCAGCGCCAAACTTCATAAGTAATCTGTCACTTGTCGTGGATGCATCCCATGCTCTTTTAACATTAGCAACGGTTTCCGTCCTCTCCGTCCATTTTGTATTCGTGCGAAATCACTAGCCTGACATCACGCTACTTCATGACATTGTCTGCCCCGCTACACGCGCTATAACTGGAGAAACTTCTGGACCAGCCCTACTTATTTTGTAGGGGTTTGTCGTAGTTCCTGCTATAATTTTACGCACCATTGGGCTCATGCAAAGTAATCTTAAGCGAAATCGGCTAATACTTACGAGTAGAAATACGAGGGCGAGTCAAATGAAAGTGAGCCAACCCATCCCGCGCAAAAATGTTCGGTCCAATATCTGCGACGGCCGGCCAGGTGGCCGAGAGGGCTAGGGCGTAGGCTTTCTAGTTCTCGAGTCTGGCTGGTCGTGGGTTCGAATCCCGCCGTGGGCATGAATGTTTGTTTGTCCCGGGCTGCGTACAGATATAACTTGTGGAAAAGGCGCAAAATGACCTTAATAATCGACGCCAAAATTTCTAATAAACCAATCAAACCAGCCAATATCTGCGACGCATTTGCACAGCACAAAGGCATCTGACACGGGTCTGAGGATAAAAGTTATTTAATGCTCTCATACGCTGAATTGAACACGGTTGCGTGACATAATGGATGCTCTAAAAGATGAACAGCGTGGTGTGGACAGGTTTTTGACAGCTGAAGGTGTTTCCCAACACGAAATTAGTCGCCTTATGGTTGCCATATACTAACATTGCATTTCATTGGCCACTGTGAAGTGTTGGAGCAAACGGTTCAAAGAAGGACGTGAAAGTTGCAAAGACGATCCAAGACCGGGCTAAAGCCACCGTGCAATCACCCCCAACACAATTGCACATTGTAAATGCTTTTATTGTTAGGGTATATGCTTTATAATTATATCAACATGAGGAGTGCTGCAGGGGTTATTTGGAAAGTAAATAAGAAGGTAATAGAATATGAACGTTTATTTCTTTTGAGATGATCTCTTGTCGAGTTAATGTTAAAAAGGGTATCCCAAACTGAGCTGGCATTTTAATCTATCTATATATATAAAGAAGGATGTTTGTGGGTCTGTGGGTCTGTGTGTATGTTTTTTATACAAATCTACAGTTTTATTCCGATCTTGATAAAATTTCGCATACATGACCTTCAAAGCATGAGGAAGGTCACTTGTCTACCTCAGATTTCGGAAAAATAATAAATATCGATAAAAAATCGATATTCATGGTTATGGCAAGGCATATTAACGAGAAATATCTCATGACCAACAATGCAAGGCAAAGTTTGTACAACAATAGGTATCAACAATGGTATCAACACGCAATTCACAAACGCTCTGCATGACCAACAATCAATATCTCATGACTAACAATGAAAGGAAAAGTTTGTGCAAGTGTAATTATCCCGGGCAACGCCGGGTACCTCTTCTAGTTTTATAATAAAACACATTTTTCATTGGAAAATTTAATATTTTTGCTTTATTAGAAAGTAAAAACGTGGAGATTGTGTGATATAAAACATCTGCCCTTCTGACAAATTAGAGAAAATTTTCAATAACATGTTGACATAATTGCTGGGAAATTTCGACAATGTTGTGTCGAATTTATCTTTGAGGTCCTCGATAGTCAACAGGTTCATTTTTTCTTCAGACCGATTTAACCTTTTCTGTAAATCTTGTCCATTGGACGGCTCTTGCTCCACAGCCATATTATCGCCGCCGAAGGTTTGCTTCCCAGAAAGTCATTGGGCTTTTTAATGATTAAAATAGCCTAAGAAGGAATGCGGGTGAATGCGCAAGCTGATTGGAACATGAAATTAAGCAACATTTGGCGCGGTCAACTACTTGATGGGTGAACATGCGTGGCGTGGACAGCTACTCGTTTTTAAAAATGTTTCTGCTTTACCCGTTCTCGATTTTGTTATTCGTTTTGATAAAATAACAATAAATAATAATTTTTGTGTGAAATTATTTTATTTTTTCTTCAGTAAAATTAATTACAAAATCAAATTAACCGATAGAAACTCCGTGATGACGTCATATCAGTGTTTCACGAGGCCAACGAGTGTTTCACCATTTATGAAGAAAAGATGGATGGGACACTCCATTGCCTTCCTCAGTGAGTTTGATTTTGGGGCGACATCTGAAGCTTTGCGTAGTACTAAATATAATCGTCTGCTTATATTAGGTTAATAAAATTAAAAATAGACTAAAAACAATAAAATAAAAAATATAAAAAACTTTCTAAGTACACTTTTATCTTAAAAAGCCACTTAATATATGAATTTCTTTTTTAAAAGATTTCTAGTACTAGCCTACGCAAATCGAAACGATGGTGGTGAAGTTTCGGTTTAGTACTACGCAAAGCAGAAACTAAAATATTTTTTTTTTATTTCCAGACAGTTTTGGTTTAGTACTACGCAAATCGCCAGAGAGCGCCACTGAAAAAAAACTCACGCTCGACGCATAGGAGTGTCCATCCATCTTTTATTCATCCATGGTTTCACCTTCTAATACTATGTTTCAGCCTAGCATTCTTCTTGAATTTCCATCCGATCACGTCATCACTGGGCGTCTCTGCCAGCCGCTGAGAACTAGTGTTACAAACATAGTGGATTTATAATTTTTAGTTACATTAGAAGTTATTAATTAAAAAATAAAAAGCAAATAATTAATAAAAAATAAAAAATTTTAAATTAATAAATAAAATCCAAATAAAAAGCTGACGTTTCGGGTAGAGACTATCCTTTATCAAAGCAAAAAGGATAATTCTCTAAAAACAAAGAATATTAAAAAAAAAAAAGTAATGCACATATATACCGTGTGTTTCAAAAGTTCCCGAACTGTCCCCTGTGTATGTAGGGAAAGCCTAACCTATGACAGCAGGAGTAATGTTCGGCCAACGACTAAAATAAACATAGTGGCAAAGTTTCTCAAATATGTTTATTTTTTTATTTATACATTCCCAAAGGAAACGGTACATGTATGATACACCAAAGGAGAATCTCTGCCCGTTCTTGCATACTGTATTTCATTTGTTTTTTTCCACGCAATAAACGCTTTTTAAACTGTTACTGTATCGGTGTAAGCGTAATACCGTATATCGTAGGGTTTATAAATAAAACTTCTATTTTTAATTTCTTATACGTAGTATAAGGAAGTATTGTAATCACGAAAAATTTTGATCTCGAGATTTTCGCTGATCTTCACGTTTTCAGGCACTAGATTACGAAAAAATGATTTTTGGAAAATGTGTGTCTGTCAATCTGTGTGTCATCGAGCCCAAGTTGTGTAGGACTGGTTTGAGAATCATTAGGAGAGTTCAGGCCAGTTTTTTACCACAGAGATGAACTCTATTGAGCATTTATTGGACAGGTTGAAAAGGTCCCTATCGCACCCAAGATAAGTCACCGAACTTTTATACGTATAGAGATACTGAGCACCTTATTCCACGATTTTGGCCTTTTGAGTGCATATGCTTAAGAGGGAGATCGTAGCTGTCATGTATAGCAGAAAGATGATGCTAGAGCCTTGCTTGATTCGTCTGTCAGTCGACAAAAGAGTGTTTGTATCTATTTCTTTTTTACAAGCTAGAGGAGACTAAAAATCGAGTTTTCTCGAAGCCGCTAAATCAGTCACTGTGAACGGCTCCCATGGCGCAATCTGTTGCCTTCGGCGTTCTATGATTGCGCTTTCCATTCTGTAGCTTTTTTTTTTCTTTTTTGTAGGTTCGATCATCTCTTGACTATTTCGAAAATTAATTTTCCACCTAATCCTTTATTTTAATTTTGTGGACTATTCTGTCGTCTCCCCCCCCCGGGGTGTGGGGGGGGGGGTTGGGGGGGGGGGGGGGGGTTGAGGAGGGAGGATATCAGAATGAGAAACTGCGATAAACAGGTGATGGGTGTAAATATATTAAGCAAATAAATCGGATTGATTGCCATTCGTGTACGAAGATGGCGTGGCGTTGCCTCGTCTATTGGGAATCGATGTCGGTGGATGAGGGCAATCGATTAGAGCTCGGATCCAGTCGGCGAGATGAGGGCCGTCGGAAAATAAAATAAGTGAAACACTCTCCCGTGTTGATTTCTTTTTGTGGGTTCAGAACGGTGCTTGGAATTGAGAAATATGAACACATAATACGTGAGATGCCTTTTATTTATTTTCTCGCTTCTTCTTCGTGGCACTTTCCAAATAAATTCCCTTTCGAATCCCGAGTTATTGGTGAGGGAAGCTGTTTTCAGTTTATTATTGGGCGAGTGAACCTATCAGTTTTAAATTGATTAAAATTTGTCTTTTTCATTCGAGAAAGAGAAAGCAATATTTGTGTCCAGTCTTTGTGCTCGGTTGTCATTTGCAATCCCTGTCTCCTTTTGGCTGGTTGATCCTTTATCGCTTTCTGAAGTTATTAAGGAGAAGGAATGTGGAAGAGATGGAGAAGGAATTGGCGTCCGACTTTGATGAATTCCTCGGAGCGGGCACATACTTTTGGAGGTCAACCCCGGAGACAAACTGGTCAGCCTTGGAGAGGGCTGAATTGGAAGGTGGAAGTGACGGTCACGTGATGAGATTCCGATGCAAGCGCACGATCCACTGGTTCCATTGAGGAGGCGTATTGGATCAACACGGGCGAGGATCGAAATCATGGCAGGGAGTCAAATCCATTTCTCACAGGAAAGAGAGAGAGAGAGAGAGAGCAATTTTTACTTAATCTCAAAAAAAAACAAAAAAAAAAGGGGGGGCACGGTGAGCCTCTTGTAAAAAAAAAAAAAGAGAGAAAATGGACGCCGTCCACAGAGGCGCGTCGCAATAAAGTTTGAGCGCCCACCCACACACATCAGCACTGCCGAGATCATTGGGTCTGGAATTGACAGGAATGGGCTTCCATTCTCCTTCTTTGCACACTTCGGAGCCAAGCCTATCTCTCCTTCATCTAATCTTTTTCTTCCTCCTCCATTCCTTCTTTCCTTTTTTTGCTATAAATGACCCCTTTACATTTCTCGCGGTATTTTATGAATGCCATACCGACGATTGTTGAGTTTGAAGGCAAGTTAAGAAAGAAAATATAAAAAGAAAGTAAGTTCCACCAGGAGAACCGATCATAATGGTGGCCAAATTTAGTCGTGGCTTCGAAATGCCATCGTTACACATGAGTAGTTAACTTTTATTGGATATCTATCTATCTATCTATCTATCTATCTATCTATCTATCTATCTCCATCTCTATATAGATGCTATAATTGCTCTACATTTCCCCGAATGGATGCGACTGTTAAAGGCTCTTTGCTAAAGGCTTGTTTCACTGTGATATTGGAAAGCCAGAGCTTTATTTTTTATCCTTTATCCTTATTCTAAATATTAATTTCAAAACTGAAGCCGCATAAAACATAAGCAAAACGAATTGATCGTTAAACAATAAACCAAGGCCCAGAGTAGAGGCCTATTAAAACCCACGTGCGAATAAGATTAGTACATCATTAGGATAACTAAATCAGGTTTAACCTTAAAAATACTATAGATCCAATAGGACAAACAACAAAATTTACAAAAAAGTTTACAAGACTATAGGTAATACTAAACTACAAAGAGAACTCGGCAAGGAATAGCAAGAGAGAGACTTGGTCGACTCAATCCTGATTGTAGGGTGCGAAGGTATTTGAGGACAGATTCACGTCAAGAAAGAAAACGGAGATACAAGTCGAGATAATAACTTTATTATCGAAACATATCATGAGCATACACAAGAAACCTTCTTGTTATATGGCTATTCAATGAATCCGCCTTCAGCTTCTATAACTGCTTCAATGCGAGATCGAAACCGTCGATATGCGCGAATCAAATGGTTATGGTTCATATTGGTCATTACTCCACTGATCCATATAAAACTTTTAATCGGACGTAGCAGCCACGCTGCCTTCTTCAGCGCACACAAGGATTTTGATCAGAACAGACAAGCCTGAAGAAGGCTGCGCGGCTGCCGAAACGCGCATACGTCCGATTAAAAGTTTTATGTGGATCAGTGGTTTCCTGTTATCTTTATTGAAGTTCGTCCACAGTGTCCGGCTCCAGTTCTCTCTTAAATCGAACAATGGCAGCTTTCAATTCATCTTTGGTGTTATAGGGGTGTTCATTGACCTCTCTCTCCACAACGCTCCATACGTAGTAGTCCAACGGATTCAGATCAGGGGAGTTAGGAGGCCAAAGGTTAGGGGTTACGTGATCATGGAAGTTGTCGGCCATCCATTCCTGAGTCATGCGAAACTTGTGTGCTGGGGCAGAGTCTTGCCGAAACACGTACGGCCTTCCGTTGCGTACCGTGAGTGATATCTGATGTTTTCATGGACAATATTTCTGATTGTTTCTTCCGACACATGGAAATCTTTGGCAAGTGACCTCATGGATGTTCTGGGATTATCATCGATGGCCTGCTGCACTTGCTGAATAAATTCAGGTGTTCTGATGATGTCAGAGCGTGAGGCATGCTTTTTACGCTTTGCTACTGGTACAACATTGCCATCTTCGGTCTCCAACTCCTTCTGCACTTTGTGGACGAATGATCTTGCGACCTTTAGAAATCGCTGTGCTCTGCCTTTATTGCCACGATTACTGCATGTCTCTTCATGATTTGTGTTAGTTGATGGTCCGCTATTTTGCTTTCCGGAAACGGAAAGGACATACAATTTACTATAGTGCAGCAGTAGCCAAACGAAGGTGTGTCCTCAAATACCTTACGCACCCTGTAATTTAATATATCAAGATAAACAAGTCAGGTCATTATGTTTCTTCAGCCGTGACCGAAATTGAGAATATGGCGCCATAATGTTAGTGGTAATTTGGCCCAGGCCGCCAGGACAACATACGACACACTCATTCTTCTATATTTAAGTTTAGTTACAGGAAGATATATATCACGCGCCTGTCTGATAGGGTAATTGTGCAGATCTTGATTAGGCACTATATTCACCAGGAGGGAATTCAAAATCTTGTACATAAATGAGCAGAACTGTATGGTATAAAATTGATCAATTGTGAAGATGCCTAGTATAGAAAAATAATGAGAAACGGAAGAACCTTTCAATAGGATTTTGAGGACCACTTTTGAAGCTTTCTAACTCTGGATAAGTTATAAGGTGAAGTGGAACCCCAAAATATAGAACAGTAACATAGATTTGAGTGTATCCACGAGTAATAAAGTAACATCAAAATATTCGTTGGTAGATAATATAAGCTTGATGTCATTCCGTAAATATGTTTGTTGATAACACTATGAGGAAACGAAGTAAAATTAATTCGAAACCCTTCGATTGCTCGTTTATTGACTCTCCCTTGTTTATTATTGACTCCTTTTATGATACGAAAGCGACGTTAATCTGTTAGGTCCACAATTGCCTGAGTTGTTCGGTTTTAATTTAAATAACTGTTCCTTGAATATTAGATCGGGAGTTGTGGTTGTTCTTTTCGGTTCCTGGGTTTATCTTCGTAATAAAAAATAATTGTTTAAGATCTTGTTTGCATTCTCTGCGAGAGAAGGTAACTGTTGCGCCTTTTATCCTGCTCAGGGGAGGTGGAGAAATTCCTAGCCAAATTAGAATTCTTTTTTTTTTGCTAAAAAAATGTTGACATTTAGAAAGCGATTATAGTTCGCTTGTAATTTAACTTGATGTAAAAATTTGACGACGGGGAGGAGATGTTGCGTGCGCACGAAATTGGTTCTTTCCGTTCTGTTTTGTAAAGCGAATTGTTGTATTAGATATCACGTTGCACTCAAACGAAGGTTTGTTGGCTCTGAAATAACGTCGCCTCCTTGGCTATTGCTATTCGATAGGAGTGAGTAATGAAAAGGAGATCCGGAGCCCATTTGCTCATGCTCGTGGGTTTCAATGTGGAAAAAAATAAAAATAAAAAAAAAACTGTTCCCAACAGACGGAAGAATTAAGACGAAATCCGAGCTTTAAAAAGAAGGAAAAGAGAGGAAAGTAGATAATTCTCTTTTTCTTTTTCTCGTTTTGGTCGTCGGTGCTTTTTCTCTGTCTGTTCGTGTAACTCTAACTTTCCGGTCGAGTTGGTCGTCAGTCATTGGCCGTTACAATTCGATTGAAAAGCGAGTGCGACTCAAATCGCGTCGCCGAGAGTGAAAGAGAAAGAAGAAAAACTTAAAGAAGGATTATTCTACCCTCTCCTCACGACTCCCTCCTTTTTCGTACTCAATCAATCAGTGGAGCCGTTGTAGCGAACGGAGGTCGGGTGGAGGAGGTACTCGAACCGGACGCGGTCCACCGGAGCAGAAGCTGAGCACGTTGCAGCCCTGGAATATGAAAGCCTTTGGATTTGAGGAAGAAGAAAAAGAGCGAGAGAGAGAGAGAGAGAGAAACCGTTTGGGTTGTGGGGCGCCCATTCACCGGAATGATTTATTTATGAAAGAAATGGAAAACCGTTGCTCGCCTTGAATTAAAATGAAATTAGTGGTGGCAGTGAGGGAGCCCTAAAGAGATCCACCTCTTCCGCAGATTCGTCTTCGCTTTCTTCTTTTAAAGATGGACACGGAGAAATTATTCATGTGCCAGTGAAATAATTTTTATTATTAGTATTAAAGACTCCATCGGATATGAGATTACACCAGATCGCGATAATTAAAGAGACATCGAGAAGGTAATTTAAGAAAGAAAAGTCGACGTTCGCAAAAATTTATAAAATGCCGTTTCGAAAATAGAAAGATTCGTCCGGATTTTTCAAGGGCGTAGTTTTGCAGAATTTATCTATACGGATAGCATCCCTCTCAAATTTTTTTCGTTTGTAACATGTTCAGGTTTTCTAGAATCAATTCCTAAATTTTTATAGCCAAATTATGTTAATTAGAAAATCAGATACGATGAGATATCCGAAAGTTACGCCATTTCGCCATTTATTTTTTAACGGAGGAAATACTGTGAAATTACGAGGAGTTATTGTCTTAGTAATATCAATTCTAATTCTTATGACTTATCATTGTCCAAAATCTAAAGCATTTAACCCAATATTAAAATCTATATTTTAAATTTTCGTGACATCCATACTAATTTTAACATGAATTGGAGCACGTCCAGTAGAAATACTGAAAATTGAAAAATATAGAAAAGTATTTCTCCTATGAGGGTTGTTCAAGAATTTTTGCCTCCTGGTCCTTAACTTTATTTATTAATCGACTTTCAAAATTCTTTTTGTATCTGATACTTCCATTTGTCCTCTATGTAATGCACTATTCACTTTTCGACATGTTTGATGCTCTGTTTTGCGTCAAGCCGTGGAATGGCTGTCTGAATTACTGTGTTGTGTAATCACCTTCCATGAAGTTACTTCTTTGCAGATACGCTAAAGATTGTGCGACCATGTATGATGGAGTAATAATAATAAGCAGATCACAGTGTACACTGAGATAATTTGTGGCGATCTGAAATGGGACCGTCCAGTAACAGTTCTGTACGTAATTGGGTACGAAAGTTCTCGCTGTTTCCTGCCTCACAGTAAAGTCCATGCCTGAACTCATACAGCACAAAACGTAGAGCGCAAAAAAACTTCACCCTTACGGAATGTTCCAAACTAACAACGGGAATTTCGTACCAACCTGTTATGCAAGATTATGTGATTGGAGAATGTGCTGTGCATCCGGACGGTACCATTTGAAAATAGCCTGCGAGCTGACAGTCTGCATAAGGCCTACAAGATGCAATGACAGGGGACATCGTAGTAAACGTGCCTAGTTCAATGCTTGACAAACCAGGACATCAAGCAAGCTGTGGCTCCGTCGCTTTTCGTTTGGGACTACGGGTTTACTAATAAAAAATGTTCACCACATCATCCTCTACATTATCCTTAAATTTGTGAAACGTCGTCCATTTACACCCTGTATATTTAAAGAAACAAATCTGTAGCTTAATCCTAACAAGGCTAATAGCCAATCTAACCTCATAGGAATTGTTTGGGCAATAGAACGCTTTGGGCTTTCTTAGAAATAGAGCCAATGTGGTAGAGAAAGGACGTTCTGCAATCACACCAAGGCCATTGATATTGTGATGTTCTACTGAATGTAAAGAATTGTTTTTAATGTTGTACGTGAATGTAATAGGAGAAAGACGTGTTCAGCTTCATGTTGTTATTTGAGCACCACAAGACTAATGAATCAAGTGAATTCTGTAACCGATGGCGGTCATCAAGGTCCTTGATTGTGTAGTACAGCTCAATTCAGGGTGATCCAATTTCATTGAGCAATTTCATGTACAGGGTGCTGGGTAGCCTCTCCTCTCATATATTGTTACATCATATTTCGACCATTGTTAATCATGTCCTAAATTTGATTAACAATGGTCGAAATATGATGAGGTAACAATGTATGAGCGGAGAGGCTACCTTGCAGTACTGCGCTGTATTTATTTGCAGCACCCTGTATATTTTGTTTTCTTTAGCTAATTATGGTAGTATCCCATATTCAGAGTTGTATGTTTGAAGAAAGAAGTTTCCCAGAAAGGATGGGCGCATTGCTCTTTGTCTCTTTAACTTTGCGCCGGATCACTAGGAAGGACTTTGCGACCACAAATCAGGAGATTGTGGATGAAAATGAATGAAAGTACAGTTGGACTCCATATAAATCGAAGATGACCTTCTTTCTCTCGCCGTTTAAATATTTTTTTATTGTTATTAAGAAGAAAAAAAAAATTTCGGGGGTGGAGGAGGAAAGGCGTCATGGTGGCCACGTGGGATTGGCGTGGCTCGTTTCGCTACAAGATTGTTTTTTATGTTAACTTACGTGCAATTTTGCTCGCTATTTTTTCGCTCCAATCTTTAAAGATCCCATATGTCTCCCGCGGGGGTAAATGGATCCAGATATGTCTTTTTTTACTTTTTCTTTTCTTTCCTTTTCTTTCTCATTTTCCCTTCTCTCTGTCTCTCGTCGGCTGTATCAGAGCTTTATTGAGAGCATGGAAGAGGGGGGGTAGGTGAGAAGGGGGTAGCGACGTGGGCGCAGGAAATAACGAATAAACATGTCAGTGCGCCCGTCGACAACAGTGCCATCGAGCGATGGCGAACGAGGCGACGGTTTTACCTCCACCTTCCCTACCCCCGCCTTTATTCTCCTTCTCCGTCACTAAGAATTCAAGTTATCGAGAAGCCGCACCCGATTTCGGGGATCTTAAATTTTGCGCGGTTACACGGAAAAGAGCCAATTGATTGTTGTTCGGCGTTAAAAATGTGAGCGCCGTGCAATGGCTCCAACCCCCCCATCCACCCACCCAGCCATTCGGGACGCCTCCTTTTTGGCACTTTGCCTCTGGATTGGAGCACCATCCAGCGCCTTCACTCAAATGAGCGGCTTCTTGAACAAGTGGAAGAGAATTAAAAAAAGAGGAAAAAATCTGACGTCCGCAATTTGATGGACCCCCCCCCCATGAAACTTTTGTCACCTATCACGGGTGTCGAACCGGTTACCTCTATCCATCCGAATACAATCTCGTTTCAAAAGTTTAGAAATCATTTAACAAATGAACGGTTTACCACATGTGATATTTTTTTCACGAAACTGACCAAAATTATGCAAGTATGCAAAACACCTTCTTATATTTCGATATTTTTCTCTAATGTGACGTATAAAGATTGAATATAAATGAGATTGAATATCGTGTCGTTGAAATGACCTCCCTCTTCCATAATCTGTTGTTAACCTTCAAATATTCTAATACTATCCGAAAATGTTTAATCCAAAAGACCAAATTCCCGATCTTAAAAATTAAGATATGAAGGTCGAACATGTGCCTCATCACGCTCCTCCAAGCTGCATACAATGGTTCAACCAGCCAGCTGCGCTTTCGGAACGATCTATCTGAGGAATTTACCATCCAAACTGGAGTCCGCTAAGGGAATGTGGCCTCACCGCTTGTTTTCAACATCGTGGTTGATACCATCATGCGGAAAGCATTCAACAACAGACGGGGCGTGCAATATGGCGAGGATCACTACATGACCGACCTGATGTTCGCCGACGATGGTGCTATCTTCGCAGATAATGACGCTGACGTCGCGGACATTGTCTATGACATCGCCCGCATCGCCCAGCCATACGGCTTGTAGATTAACGCGGACATCGAAGGCCCTGACAACGATTTCTCTCGGCTTTTCAAAAACAAACGACCAGATCAAGCTAGCATAGGACTTCAAGTATCTTAGGTCGCTAGTCCTGGAGAAAAAAGTGGCATTCACTGCGGAGATCCACAGTAAAATTTGGACAGGCAGCCGCGGCGTTCGCTTCGCTCAAATGGTGCTTGTGGGAGAAGACCAATATTTCTACGAAGACCAACTTTCGACTCTTCGGACTCTGATTTTCACATTCTTCTTTACGAATCGGAAACATGGACCTGCCTCAAACTCGATTTGAACAAACTCGAGGTATTCCAAATGCGATGTTTGCGGCAGAATGGAATACCCTCCAGACTCCTTTTGAAACAAAGACCCGCCCAATGGAAAATTAAACGGAACGCGCCTAGGAAAACGTGGGCCGTGAAGGTGGAAGACGACCTGAAGAGCTGACGTCTCGACCTTAACCAGACGAGGACTGCCGCCATGGATCGTAAAGCATGGATACCATCATAGAGCAAGTCCGAAAACTCGCGGCACCTACAGCAGCTTACTTTATATGTCACAATTAAGATAAAATGTCGCATATAGGAAAGTGTTTTTCATTTTTGCATAACTTTGTTCAGTTTTGTGAAAAGGTTCTAAATTTTTGAAACTGAGTTGAGCCTCTTTAAGGAGGTACAAAAAAAATGTTGCAGGAGCTGCTAAGGGAAGGAGCGGGTTTTTTGGAACGTTTTATTAAGAAAAAAAGGATTTTATCTTGTTTTTGTTTTGATTTGTTTCCTCAAAAACGCGTCCTTAGTCTCTTTTGCTTGAACTGTCTGTCGGGTGCCCGTTTTGCGCGTCCACTGGAGAAGGCGGCCGTCGACGAGATCAGTTCCGGCCAGAATCGGTTCATGGGGCTCGGGTGCAAATCGTCTGTGGTCTCGTCAGCGTTTAACGTAGAAACTGGTAAACGAATGGATTACCACGAGCCCAATCAGGTGGGCTCTTATTGGATTAGCGATGGTTCATTGGCTCTTCGATGAATGTTTCATTTTAAACGGATCCCGTCGAGGATTCGGTTAATCTCTTCCGGATCACCCGCCGTAATCGACCACCGACGGTTTGTTGGTTTGCACATAAAAGAGAAATCCCAAACACACTTTCGTTAGGGGGAACTTCTTCCTTTGTAATAGTGCAGATTTCCAACCCCGCTGGAAGCGATCGAGTTCGATGCTTATTGAGTGGACAATGCACTGGAAATAATTTGTTGTTGTTGCTGGTGTTGCAGCGAAGCGGGGAAACTGATAGAAAGACCTTAAAAGTCGGTCTCTGCATTAAAAGTTTTATTATTATTATTAAAATCGAAGCCGTCGTAAAAGGTCCCCCTTATTACAGAGTGGCGGGTGGCCCCTTTGTTTTTCTAAGGGGCCCCTTTTGCTTTGCAGCCGTTGAGCAACGCTTGAAGGAATGGTTATGGGCGTCCAATATCGCGAGGCCTTCGCCAATCGAACACTCGTAAACACGTGATCGTGGGTTCCCGCCAGTTCATCTCGAGAGATGAGTCCCGAAGAGTGGATGGCCAACGAACCCGCGAACCATTATTAATGATTGGATTCTGTTCCACTCGAGACTACTCTCTCTCTCTCTCTCTCTCTCTCTCTCACTCTCACTCTCCTTATTTCCGCAGCATATTCCCTTCAGGTGCTTGAAGCTGCCAGCGCCTCTATATAGACACCCCCCCCCCACTAAAACCTACCGCCACCCCCTCTTACAGATATTCTCCTTCTTTCTCCGTCATTTACTTTCTCTCTCTTTCTCTCTCTCTCTCTCTTCGTACACCATTGGAGTGAAAGATGACGAAGTCCTCCGCAGAGTTCTCTGGAAATCAATGGAACGACGACGACACGAGAATGGCGCTGCTGCTGACGCTGCACGTTTCCGACGTTCGGAGTCAACGACCGTGAAAAAGATGGCGGCAGAGGGAGGTGGGGCATTCGGGGGCGTTCGTCGATGACGCATCGATATCGGTAAGGTGTAAGGAAAGAAAAAAAAAAAGAAAAGAGAAAAGAAGAGAAAAGCGAAGGAACAAGTCGTGAAGTAAAAAGGTTCTTTGGGCTTCCGCCGAGATCCTCATTGTTGTAATATTTTTGTCCGACCTTTTAAATTCTACTATATTTTCGTCCACCCCAACATAATAAAAAAAAATTCATTTAAAATAGACTTAAAAATCAAAACAATTTTGCAAAAAAAATACTCTTATGTACAACTGAACATATGTGATCAAATTTGTGCGCTAACTCTTCCGCGCAGAACCAAATAAAAATGATTACACTCTTAGACGGTTCCTTAATTGTGCTTTTTTAAGAGATATTTCTTAAACATAGAAAATGGCTTAGCATTCGATGACGAAGTGTAAGGACTCGTAATGTAGAAAAAGAAAAATTCTGTGACCTGGACTACATTGTATTGTATAGAATGTCTAAGAAATGCGTAGAATGCCTGTGGTTTAGGCAAACTATTAAAAATCAGTTTCTTGTGAAGATGTTACATACTTTTCCTAGGCATTATACAGAATGACAAATGACATTTAAGCAAAGTATATAAAGAGCCTTTATTGGTTAATACGCATTTGAAAATGAAAAAAAAACTACGAAATAAAGCACTGGATTTTCTTACAGGAAAAAAATGATATCACAAGTGAAATTGAAGAATCGTTACAGTAGGAAAAACTGGAAAGGCATTTAGAATTATGCTTCACATTAAAAGGCTTCATATTTTGGCGCTTTGGTCTTGCACAAAAGGAAAAGCACTAAAATCGAGTAGCGCAAAAAAGAGTTCGGCCGTGTTTCCAAACCAATGAAAACGTTTGCATGGAGAGGTAGATCCTGAGAAATATGAAAAAATAGAAGAAAATCGTCCTATTGTTTACAGGTCGTTACATATCAATTGTCGGATTTCGAGGTGGGTTCCGCGCTTCAAAACGGTTTCCACGTTTTGTAGAAAGTACCCATAATAAAGTGGTACATTCCCAGAGATAAACCTATCAACGACCAGCTGCCTGAAATTTGCATGTCTACGATGATATTTAATAGTGTCTGAACCCAAGCGAAGATAGTCATGACTTCATACGAATTAGATTGAATCACACTGCATCCAACACCTCTCGGTGTAAGCACCACAAACGAACGTACTGTCCAACGTTCGTTCCGAAAATTCCGGGCGGGAGTGATGGATCTGGAAAATGAGCTACGAGGCAGACTGCCCAACGTGTTGAATGACGCTGCTCTGAAGCGATTTGTGGAAGAGGACCCGTCAAAAACTGTTCGGGACCTTGCAGGGGGTCATGCTGCATCAGCGTCGACCGTCAGTAGACACCTTAGGATGGTCGGCAAGGTAAAAAAGCAGGACAAATGGGTCCCACATGAACTTACGGAAAATCAAAAAGAGCGTCGGTTGGAGGTGTGTACGGAATTGCTTTTGCGCCATGAAGAAGCGGGGATTCTTGATCGCATTGCCACCTGCGACGAGAAGTGGCTCCTATACGACAATAGGAAACGGTCGGCACAGTGGCTGGATGCTGATGAACCCCGTTGCACCCCAGGAAGATCATGGTTACAGTTTGGTGGAACATCCGTACTCTCCGCACCTCTCCCCTACCGACTACCATCTTTTCCAGAGGAAAACATTTCCTAACCCAAGGACAATTTTCTCAGGAGGAAAACATTCATATCCCAAGCAGACTTCGAAAACGCATCCCGGGAGTTTGAGTCCCGTGACCATGGATTCTATCGGAGAGGGCTCGAGAAGCTGCCAAATTGTTGGCAACAATGTTTGGTTTGCAATGGGAATTACTTCGAATAGCACGTGTGAAGGTGTCCTTTCTAGAGGACATTAAAGATGACCTCTACAATCCGACATTTGAAATACAACGACTTGATAACATGGATCGACTCATATTTGGCTGTTTGTCTCCCAGTATCGAATAGATTCACCTGCATCTGCAGCGACACCATACGAGCACATTAAGCAACTCAGCGGTCTTCTCGTGGCGTGCCGACAGTACATTTGACGAATCCTTGGCCTCTTCCTGTGGACTGAGAAATAGCAGCAGCTCGAAGAGGTGTTTCGTGGCCAGGAACACCTTCCACTTTCATTAAGTTCTTTGGACATACGGTGAATTCTGGTCTGTCATAGAGTTGCTTAAAGATTCCTTGTGCAGTTCCAATTCGGTAAAAGCCATCTTCCGTCTCGCTCATAACAACAGCCAACAGAGTGCGTGAATCACCCCCGCCCCCTTTGTCAACGTTGGGAATCGGAACTCGCACAGTGGCCCCCAAAGGCTCAGGAGGGAATCTTTTATCAGCGTTTCTTTTCATTTCGAGGTTCGATTTCGATTCCATTTCATTTCTTTTGATAGCTTTCTGAATATTGAAGCAAATAGTGCACAAAATGCTAACCCCATAGCCTTCTACTTCCTCGTCGTCATCATCTTTAGGAGAATGCCCACAGATCTGTTTCGGCTACACTTTCGACATATATGAGCACCGCTGGTTTCTTTTAAGCAGACGCAGCAGGTTGCGGAAGAAGAAGGATCTTCAGTAACCAACGGAACTTGAAGTCTCTTCGATAACCATGGCTTCACCATTTCTTTGGATTCCTCAATCATGGATTACATTCTCATCTGTGTCTTCTGCAGAAAGCTCTGCGGTGTGGCAGTGAAACCTCGTCCCGTTAATACGCTGTCTTGCGATAATTATTGATGGTTACCACACTCACGTGCTTCGCCACCATCAAACATCGACCCAAGCGCCACCGGGAAATTATGGCGTGAGAAGCCGTTCGATTTTAGACATTCTACACATTTCCTAGGCATTCTATAGATTGTCGGATTTCACACATTGACGATAACATATGCATGAAATTTCCTTATCTTTTAGTCGTTTTTTCATCAGTTTTATTATATATATTATTTTTTTTTTTGGTTTTTAAAGGTAAGGAGGATTCCCGACTTGCCTGTCGGACACCTGCTCTGTCAATTGAATTGATTTGTGACTTCATGGGTGTCCTTACGGACATATTTTAACAGCGGCTCTCTAGTTCGAGTCGGGAATTTTTTCCTTCTCTTTTCTACGTTATAATTATGATATAGTTGAAGGATTTCTTCAGTTTCTTTATCTTCTCTTTGAGATGTAGGGTTTTCAATATTACCGGATTTCATATTACCAGTAATAAAAAAACAATTTCAAAGACTACAAAAAAAAATAAAGGAATCCAGGAAGCTTTCTATTAATGAAAAAGCGCATCTGCGGAAGATCTCATGCCTCATAAAAAAAAAACTGTTACAATGTTTGGCCCGGATTCACAAAAGCGTCGTTAGCGATTTATCGGCAGCATTTTGTCGTTACGGCGTCTAACAACATTCATTGCTATTCACAAAACCTGTCGCAAACGAAAACGTCGTTACAGCGTCGTTACAGAATATTTAAAATGGCGGAAGGTTTGCACGCGACGAAGAAATACGTCGTATTCTAATGTTTCGATTATCGTGACTCAGCATTGATGATATATCAGTAAGCAACATATTCGATACCGTAGATTTTCTAGGGATGTGATTTTTTTAATTGACCAAGAGGCTCAGTCGATATATAAATGGAAGACCGAACTTGTTCAATCGTTCCCCCCTCCCAGCCAAAAGGTATTGAAGTTTGAATAATTTCTTTCTATTAGGTGCTTCTTTATATTTTCTTCTTTATCAGCATTTCCCATAAAAATAATTTCTATTTTTAACATTTGATATTTCTAGAAAGAGTGCTTTTTATATTTTTTTTTCCCTACTCGGCAACAGTAATTGCGAAGAAGTAAATTGTTGCTTTCGAATTTTGTCCGTTTTCCTTATTTCCGCTGTCGTATTCATTGGCTGTTTTCCGGCAAACAAAGACGTCATTTCCGTACTATTTTCTCGTTGTTATGTTTAAGAAGGCTAAAGACGCGTATTGTGAATTGCATTTAAGACGAGTCGTAAAATTGCAAAATTTATCGACATCGTTACTGTACAACGTCGTTAATAGGGACATTTCTGTGAATCGGATACTTCAAACGCTAATGTGATCTGAAAATACTGATACTCTAGATTCAAGCCGTTCTGTTCACTGGCTTTATTTACAATACTTACAGCCACAGATTATTAGGACGATATGTACGAGGGTTATTCGTAAACTAAGGTCTGTTTTGCAATAAAAACAAAACTACAACGAAAGATAAATAGAGTGGAAATAATTTCTTTAAAGATTTTAAAATAGGCAACGAAGAGTGGTTGAATAATCATAATGTTATCTATTCAATTCCATGGCAATTTACACGGGACAAACAAAGGTCCTAAGGAGAAAGATTAATTGAACATGAAAGAGCGGTTAGACTGAATGATATTAAGAATCATTTAGCTCTACATTGTAAATCTAAATAGCATTCTCCGGATTGCAAGGTGTGAAAATACAAAATCGGGAAAAAATTTACAGCAAAGGGTCATTAAAGAGGGAAAGAATAATTTGGCAAAACCTGCTTAAAATCAGAGCGAGGATTGGTTGATGTTATAGCGACGTCACATTGACAATTAGTTGTACAATTATGCGTATTGAAATTATTAATTTCTTTCCTCTGATGAGTTTGTTGGTGGAAAAAATCTGCGAATTAGTTCCGGTTCAAAAGGTCATAAAAAACAGAGGGGACCACTTTTTTCACTATACAATTCTATGTATAAATGGCCTGTGCACTGGTCAATGCTATTCCTAAAGGTTTGTGAATTCAGTGAAGACATGTAATTGTCTTCCTTGATGGTCAAAATCAATCAAAATTGGTTCAATGATACGTGGTTTAGTGGTACCGTTATGGTCTATTGGAACTTTCAATGCTAAGATATGCCATGTAATACATCAAACAACTTGGAATGATGTGTCATGAATGAATATAACGTAAAATTACGGCTAATCAAAGCTTGTTTGCGGTACATGTTTTTTGTAGAACCATTATGGTGCATTGGATACTTTCAATGATAAGATACGGCATGTAACAAACCAAACAACTTGGAATGACATGTCATTAATGACTATAACATATGGCGTATATCACCATTTATGGCGTACTGAAAATGTTCTGGTTCAGAATTAAGTTATTGTAGATGTTTATATTGTTAGGGTATATGGTTTACAATTATAACTACACTAGCTGATATGCCCGGCGTTGCTCGGGCTGTTTGTTCGATGAAATTTTCCAGTTTAGAAGCTGGAATTTAAGCTATGGTCTCTTAAATCATTATATAGTAATTTTACTTCTATAAACGAAATTAATTAATAAAATAATATTAATATGTTAAACTAGCAGAGTACCCGGCGTTGCCCGGGATAATTACGCTTGTAGGTAAACACACACACACACATCTAGTGACATTCTTTGAAGTCTATTCAACTTTACGAAAAATAAGAATAACTTAATATATTGATAAAACACGGTAAAAAAGTAATAGGGCACAGTAACTTTAACTACGTACATGGAAAGTTTCGTGGAGATTCGGTAAGTATTTTCCGACCTGTAAAAGGACAAACACTCCAACGGACTCTGATTTATAATATACATATGGATGAGGAGTGCTGCAGGGGTTATTTGGAAAGTAAATAAGAAGGTTTATTTCTTTTTGAGATTATCTTTTGTCTAGTTTCAGTTAATATTTATAAATGGTGTCCCAAAATGAGCTGGCATTTTAATTTTATGATAAAACACATTTTTCATTGGAAAATTTATAATATTTTTGCTATATTAGAAAATAAAAACGTGGAGATTGTGTGATACAAAACATCAACTTCTGACAAATTAGAGAAAATTTTCAATAACACTAGCAGACCTGGCAATGCTTCGCTATTATTATATATGAGCGCCTTTTAAAAATCAACTAATGAAGCGCCATCTTTTACTTTTCTACGAACTGTACTAAGCTGACTATACTCCAGAAACTTTAAATTAAGATATTTTTAATTTCGTAAGCCTATATGTTGCTGCAAGCTACGCTCAACTTACCTGTGAAAACCCCATGAAAATTCGTCAAGTAGTGTTGAAGATTAGCATGTTCAAACAGATAAACAGACAAAGTTTTTAAAAATGTTTTTATTGTATTCTGCTTCACTCCTCTCCAATCACCGGCTCTTTAGCTGAGTGAGTTAGACGCAGGGCAGGAGATGAAAGGTGGAGGTTAATGTTCACTTTTTCTGTATATTCACATTCAGAAATTGCAAAATTTCATCAAAAAAGTCCCTGGCACCCCTCACAAAGCGGAAATATCCTCGAGAACCTTCCCTCCGAATTTCGTTGCTTTATCTTTATTCCCCGCGAAGTTGCATCAAAATATCAGAAAATTTTGTGAAAACCCCCCCGAAAATCGATTTTTATCAGCTTTCGCACACTTAAAATTCGAATATCGAAAATCGGGGAAACTACTTTTTTGGAACGGTAGCTAGAAACTTTCCTGCAAAATTTCGAAGATCTGCGTTTATTGGGGGCAGAGCCAAGCGATCGAACGTGCAATTCCTTTCTGTCCCACAGGATGGTGGGCAGGGGGTCCGAATTTCGAGAATCCTGGTCTTAGCACGCCCCTACGCTATCCGTCCTATGACCTCACCGAGTTTCGAGTTGATGGCTTCAGTGGATTTTGCTGTGCGTTGATGAGTCAGTCAACCAGCTTCTTTATATACTGTTTTGGTCGCCACGAAAAGCCCTTTTAGAAAATATTATACATTTTATTTCCGCGCGAAAGTCTTCCAGTTACTGTGGATGCTTTTTCACGGAATACTCGCGAAATTCTTCATTAAAACAAAGCAAACAACGACCATCACAGTTCCTGACGCTAGAAAAATACCATTCAGATAAAAAATAAAAGATACACTGTATTCCCGCACGACACACTTGCAGTCATTGTTGATGCTGCTTCACGGAACAATCGCAAAATTCTTCATTAAACAAAGCAAACGTCACAATTTTTTAAAGCTGGCAAAAATCCCATTCAGCTCCAGGTAAAACAACTTATAAATAAAAAATTAATTAAAAAAACATTTTATAGTGGACCGAATTGTGAATCTAAACCATTCTCGAATCCACTTGAATACACACAAAATATTTCATCAAAATCGGTCCAGCCGTTTAGGAGGAGTTCAGTCACATACCCACGCACAGAAGAATTATATATATAAAGATGTTGACATAATTGCTGGGAAATTTCGACAATGTTGTGTCGAATTTATCTTTGAGGTCCTCGATAGTCAACAGATTCATTTTTTCTTCAGATCGATTTAACCTTTTCTCTAAATCTTGTCCATTGGACGGCTCTTGCTCCACAGCCATATTATCGCCGCCGAAGGTTTGCTTCTCAAACAGAAAGTCATTGGGCTTTTTAATGATTAAAATAACCTAAGGAGGGCGGTTACGATCGTAGGGTAGTGCGAAAGCTAATTAGAACTAGCCAATCAAGTTAAGCAACGTTTGGCGCGATTAGCTACTTCATGGATGAACATGCGTGACGTGGACAGCTACTCGATTTTAAAGATGTTTCTGCTTCATCCTTTCTCGATTTTGTATTCGTTTGTGATAAAGTAACAATAAGTAATTATTTTTGTGTGAAATTATTTTATTTTTTTCTTCAGTGAAATTAATTACAAAATCAAATTAACCGACAGAAACTCAGTGATGACATCATATTAGTGTTTCACGTAGCCAACGAAAAAGACAGGCCACGGCGCGGAAAAGTCACCTGATCATCCTAGGCTGAATAACAATGTAACCCTCATTATTTCCATCTTGGATTTTAAGAATCAGTATTTTTTCGTTTGTTGAAAACAATGAAGGTTGGATTGTTGATCAGCCTACCATGGTTAGATGACGTTTCCGCCCCTAGGCCTGTGTTTTTCGTAGGCTACGAGTGTTTCAGCCTAGCATTCTTCTTGAATTTCCATCCGATCGCGTCATCAGTGCCAGCCGCTGAGATGCTCGATCCCTTACAAAAGAATCTAGTTGATTCGTTTTAAGTGGGAAAATTTTTTGAGTTGACAACACTGACATAAAAGCCCAAACTACACAATAATTTAATTGCCCTAAAATTTAAGACAACACCAATAAAATTTTAAACCAAAAATAAATTAAAATTAAATTATTATGTCAACTTTATTCCCAACTTTATTATTCACTAGAATAAAACCCGCCTAATGGATTCATAGTATCAATCGCTTTAGTGACTGGAAGACTAATAAAAGTTGATTCTTCGGAATTTAAGGCATATTGGCAATCTAAGACAATGGCTAAAAGTTGCATGATGGTCAGAATTGCTGAGTGAATCAAGAAATAAACAGGTCCGGGAATAACAAAACGATAGACATTTATTACAGCCAACGCGTTTCGAAATAATTCATCATCGGGGCAAATGGAGATCTACAAGGTAAATGAGCCGAGGCTCCGGAATTTATGGCTTACGTCAGCCAATCTGAGAAACTCTGGACAAGACAGGCACTGATTGGCGGATGAAGTAGCCAAATTACAGCAAGTGAAATACAGATTGATAAAGAACAGGATTAAACAAAAAAAAGGCTTGAAACGAAAATAAATCAGTCTTGATTAGATGCGTTGATGCCTCTTCTGTGATGCTGGCTTATGATATTGTTTACGGCGTCCAGAATAGGATTCCTCTCGAAGTTGGTCTGGTCATTCAAGATATTATTGGGGAAGTCATCTGTAAATCTTCCGATCATCAGGGCCTCACGGGTCAATATTCTTCTGTGGTCAGATTCTACCTTGAATGTCGACATCACATCGTCGATGGTTCCGAATTGATGCTGTTGCTTAATGAGGTGGTCGGCAAAAGCTGACTTACCATCACCGTTCAGTCAAGATCTCTTGTGCTCGCTGGGTCTTCCTTTGGAGGATCTCTTCGTACAGCAGATGTAAAAGCCTCACGATTAGGGCAGCTTTGTCTATATACACCGCTTTTGGAGAAATCAGGACTGTCTGTATAATTGGTTCTGGGAAATCCGCGTTTATCACCTTCGAATTGTTTTCGTATGCACGTTCTTTCATCTCTGATTTGGTTGTATGTATTAAATCGATTAACATTGGTTTTTCTTCCCTGATGTAAACGGTGTAATGTAATCTTGAGTTGTGGTATGCCGTCTCCACAATGAACACCTTTTTTGCTATACACTAATCTCTTGTGTTGAATTGTCACGTGATTGTGCAACTCATTTTCAACGCTACCTCTCTTATATAAGATATATAGTCTGCCGAAACATTTTAGGCACCTGAGTTAGAGCGGCTTATTCAAAATATAGGGGTATGGAAAAATTTTTTTCTTCACAATTTTTTTATATTTAACACTTAATTATTATTTTAATTAACTTTTCTTGGTTTAGTAATAAAAATTGCTTTAATTATCTCATACAAAGCTAACTAAGAAAAGCTATCCCCCATTTCTTTAATAAACTCAGGGCTCTAAAATTCCGGTCGACTGTAGTGCGAATTTTAAAATGGAACGTGTATTTTTATGGAAGTATAACGGAAAATTTTAGATGCAGGACTTTAGAATCACTCTCTACATGTTTCACAAGTCTGTTTAGAAATTCTTAGGTCTGTTAAATTTAAGTTCTGGAATTGAGAAAAGAGTGATTAGCACACAATTATTTTTTTTTCAAATCGCACATATGTTTTTTTTTAATATTTATAATGGTTGTTTGTGTCTTTTCGAACAGGTGAGTGGCAACATTACCAACACGGGGCACAGCGTCATCTTTCGGACGGATGTGTTGGCCCGTCACCAGGTGAACGTCACCGGTGGACCTCTCTCGTACAAGTACCAGTTCCAGGAGCTGCACATTCACTACGGGACGAAGGACGACCTCGGCTCCGAACACACCCTCAACGGCTACTCCTTCCCAGCTGAGGTGAGTACGAATGAAAAGGCGATTTACTATTCAGACGCTTTAGTGTTGATTCTGAAAAGTTAATGCGCATGATATCAAAAAAAACAGGTAGTTTTTATGAAGTTTTCCAACATATACTCTCTGTTTATAGCGACTTTATTCATCTCTTTACTTTATTGAGTTACTTTCGTTTTGTTCTTTTTATTTATTTTTTTTTAATATTTTCTCCTCTTCGTTGCCACTTAATCGAGATAACGTCGTTGGAAGTAGGTTGGAAGTCTGTTCCTATCCCCACCTGCGCACTTCCTTCCAATTGCTGTCTCTCCATTTGATCCGTTCAGAATTGAGTTAAGAGGTGAATTGACAGCTCGTCCCGTGTCCAATCTGATCAGGGCTACGGTCCCTGCCAATTTGGCACCTTGATTGGCGGCACCCAACCAAACGCTTCTTCTAACTCCCTCTCTTCCGCTCTTCTCCCTCCCTCTCTCCCTCCCTCTCTCTCTCTCTCTCTCTCTCTCTCTCTCTCTCTCTCTCTCTGCCTGTCTGCCTCTTTTTCTTTTGGTCGAAGAGAGGAGGACTCAAATCTAGTTCCTCCACACACACAGACTTTACCTCCTCCCGTTTTCTTGGTGGGTATTGGAAGCCAAGTTTCTTGTGCCCCTTCTTGTAGTGGGGGAGGGGGTCTCACTTTTACGATTGGTAAGGCGTCACCTGGCGGCCGTGCGAGTGACATAGAGAACGGGGGATATGGACCGCCTGTCTGTTTGCGGAAAATGAAAAGGTTAGGCCCCCGCAATTTGGGAAACTGCTCTTGAAACGTTTCGCCATTAAATTTTCAAAAGTTCATTAAAAAGAGAAGATGCGGGAGATTGTTTTCGAATGTTCGAATTAAATGGACAAAAAGTGAGCGTAGTGCAACTCTGAAAATTGATATCAATAGCTCATGAGATGTTGTCAGTAACAGACTATAGGCTATTGGTGTACGAATTAAAATTGACCAAACCGAATATCAGGTTCATGAATTGCAGGATTGCGAAGAGAAAGTTTATCAGGGAACAGCACAACCATCATCAAAAATCCTAAAAAGAAATTTTGTTTATAACTGATTCCTTGTAGGATGTCGAAAAGTGAAGAAGCAACAAATTGTGCGTCGTATCCTTCTCGGATGTCGCCAGTTATCTTCTGTGCGGGAATTTGTTTTCTTTGTTTTAGAGTTTCGGGGCGTTCGGTCTCTCTCCGAAATGAGTTCCCCGGTGGCGAAAATTGATCGTAAAAAAAGGCAACAAAAAAATAAAATCTACGCTGTCGAATGGAGGGCTCGAATTTGAATTTTTCCTATTACACCGGTCAAATGTTCCTTCCATTTTCATTCTTTGTTCTTTCTTTTCTTCTTTGTGTGTGAAAAGCATAAGGAATTGAAAATGTAGAAAAGGCGAAAGACCTAAATTAAGAACGTAATTCAAGGTCGGTTATATTTATTTAATTAAAATTCAACTTAAAAATCACTTCAAAATTCAAGATAAGCATTTGAAAGCTAATCATCATGAAATATCAGAGAAATCTCCACATTGGATAATATCATCTGACACTAAAACATCAAGGACAATTGACTGTGTGGAATTGAAAAGTGACCTTCAGTTATATTATTATTTAAGTTTTTTATCTCCTTAGATTAACATTAATTAATTATTTAATTTCATTTTCAATTCACGTAATAATTACAAAATACTTCTATAAGTGAAATGTGTTAAAGGTTCACGTTGTATTACTTGTTACAGAAATACAGTGTCCCGAATTGATGTATACACTCTTTGAAACGTTATAGCTTAGCAACGAAATGAGATAGAAAAATTAATGCTTGTTGTGTATGAAGCAGACGGTGAAGAAAAAGCATAGCAACACGTTCATTTTATTCATTTGTTTCATTTGTTTATAAATCAAAATTCAATGAACGTAAGTGGATACTGAAATGTTATCGGAAAGTGGAGAATGTTGTTGAGGTTCAATGAAGTTGGAGGGTTGAATTTGGTACACCACCGCCAACAAGGAAACAATAACAAAACTTCCAGACAAGTTTGAAGCCGAAGAAATGGTGAAAGATGTGTTGAAAGATCGGTGATACGGAGTTCCCGCCTCGATCTCCTGATGTATCCCCTCTCGATTTCTACCTTTGGGGAACTTTAAAGAAAACGGTGTACCCCACAAACACTGACGTAATTAAGAGATCAGATTGAACATTCCATCAATGATATTCCATTAGCTACAATCCAATCGGTATGTCGCTCTGTTCGACGTCGGTGTTGGAGTGTATTGTGGCAGAAGGTGGATAATTTGAACATGTACAGGGTGTTGCAAAAATATACAGGACAGTACTGCTGGGTAGTCTATCCTCTCGCTTCATGGACCGCTTCATAAAATTATAATTGGGAAATTTTATTTTTTTAACCCATTTACGCTGAAATTGTTAAAAATGGAAATTGAGACTTTCTATCTTAAATTTCTATTCTGTAACATGTAAAGACATAAAAAATAATTTACAAAGATATAAAAAAATTCCATCTATGGACGAGAGCTTATAATTTTAAATACAATCTAAGTTTGGAATCGTTAGGCAACGGGCCAGGAACTGACGATACTACTTAGTTTTCTTGTAAATGAATTAAAAGTACTTTTTATTTTTAAGTTATCATGGAGCATGTTTAATGAGATAATTGGCTATTTATTGGACTGCATTTTCATTTCATCGAAATTTTTATTGTGAACTTTTCAGACTTTAATTTCAAAATTCAAATTCTTCAAGATATTCAAAATTTTTCATCGTTATCACTTCATATTGTGACCTTTTAAACAAGTGCCGAATCAACAATGAAGTCCGTTTTACGAGGTGTGAAAATTATCCCTTGGACTGTTAGAAGCTATTTCATTTAGTAGTCTCCTTTTAAATTGTATTAGTTTTTAAGTCCCTTTTTAAATATATTCTTGTAATTTTTTATGTCTTTGTAAAATATTTTGTTATGTCTTTCCATGCTACAGAATATAAATTTAAGATATGAAGTCTCAATTTCCATTTTTACCAATTTCGGCGTAAATGGGTTAACCCCAAAAGAAACTTTCCCAATGAAGCGGCCCCTGAAGCGAGAGGATAGGCTACCCAGAACTACTGTCGTGTATATTTATGCAACAGCCTGCACGGGCTTAAGGAAGTTTAAGGAATAAAATACAATAAACCTTATATTTCTATCTCATTTCGTTGCTTAGTTATAACGTTTCGAAGAGTGTGTACATCAATTTGGGACACTATCTTAATTTCTCTCAAATGCGTCGACGTGTGAACTGTTGCAAGGACAGCTTGAAGCAAACTAAAGGAAGTTTACGTTGTTTCATGATAGTGGACGAAACTTGGATTCATCACTAACAAGAAATAGTCAAAACAATGGGTTATAATTAAAAAAAATTAACATTATCGAAAACAAGAGAAACAAACAAATTAGGTTATGCTGCTGCCATCTGTTGAAGCTTTATGATCCCATAGCAATTTCAAACGAAAGAGAAGGCAGCAGTAGTCTCAAATTATAACAAGTGATTGCAATGGTTTCACATCATCGTAGAAGAATTGGCAGGATGCTGTTTGACAGAGGAAATTTGATGGAGCATATGCTGTTGAAAGTCCAGATTGCATGAGTCAATTTTCGGATAGGTGTGTGTTATCATAGTTTTTTGTTTTTTTACACCACCAGACTTATAGAAAAATTGCAAGAAATACACGACACATGTGTTTTAATGAGAGATGGTGGGTTATTCTGTGAGATGAGAGAGAAAAATCTAAACGTCATCTGCTCAAGTTCCTTTTTTCTGAAACAACTCGGCATTTGCCGAGATTTTTTTCATACGAATTTCATGAAGACGTGCTTCTGATAGGGTTGCAATCGTCTGATCATGCGGGTACGTTAGTCTCATTCTTTTTAAGTGTTTACTTTGAGAGCCGAAACTTCAAATTAATTGGGATGCTTTGTTAATAGGAACGGAGGATTAACGGAATAGGAGAGCAATTGAAGGAGGAAATTTTGATTGATGACCTGAATTTTACTTACTCATTTCTAGCATCGTGCTTACCGAGTGCAAGCGGTTTGACTCGAGCATTTTTTCTTGGCCAGCAACACGAAACGGTAATCGAGTTGGGGGTGGGGATGAAAGAAAGTGATTTAAGAAAATTGTTTGGAGCGCTTTTTCCCCGAGATGTCACAACCAGAAAATGTAGGTTAGGATTGTTAGTGCTGGATGAAAGAAATTTGCATTAGCATTGCACTTTATTGAGAATGGGGAAAGATATAGATAAAATTCTAAAAAAAAATAAGCTCACCCGTTAAAAAACGAGTGAAAATTGGTTAATAGCGATTCTGAATTTACTGTGGACCAGAGACCTTTAATAACGATTCTATGCAAGTTTGTATTTAATACATTTCCAGAGGGTGCTCAATAATTATGACGTTATTTAAAAAGAAAATGTCTTCTTATACGGAGGGTGACGGGAATACAGTTATTGCAAGTCTACTGAAGCCCATGTCTCCACCGCCTAATGTGCTCTATGAGATGGCCCTTCTAGCATTCGCTCGATATGTTAGTTTCCTATGTAACAGAGAAGGACGAGGTCGATTCTGTTCCAGTCCTCTTGATAGAATTTCCATATTCCAGAAAATGTTCTCGGACGTCTCTATATCGGTTCTATTTTCTTTCTGTTTTGAGTAGGTGAGATGGCCTTTGGAAACGAATCGCGTTTTTCTCTTTTGATTCTTATAATCAACCTGTTTGAGATTTGTCCTTTTTTTCGTAACTTTATTTTCTCTTTTTTTTCCATTCTCAGCCTATTTTCTCGTCTCTTGCTCATTTTCGGTTAAATCGGAAAGGTTTATATTACACGTGCAATGAATATGTTGCCTCGCTCCGCCGAGCAAATGCAAATTTCTTTTCTCTTTTTGCCTTTCTATTTTGTTCACTTTTCTCTCGTTCTGCTTGAAAGGCAAATAAATTCACGGATCCCTCCGTCCCATTCCTTTTTTCGTATCCGCTGGCGGAAGTCGACCGATTACAAACACGATCCCCACTCACGATTAGACATCGCCATGGTAACCTCACATTCTCCGTCTCCTCTCTCTCTCTCTCTCTCTCTCTCTCTCTCTCTCTCTCCATGCTCTTCGTGCTCTTTTTTTGTGAATCTACTTTATGTAAAATATACATATTTAAAAGAAAAAAGGAATTTCCTTCTTATCGTTTTACTTTTTGGAAAGAGGTGCGCGGGAGGGAGGGGTTGGGAAGTTATCGAGCTGGTGGTTCTCGTTTCTAGGATGGAGTGAAATCGAACCCAACTGAGGAAGTAGAGTGTGTGTTTCATTTGTTTTAAGATGGGTTTTTTGTTGGTTGAAGTTAGATGAATCTACGATGGAATTGACATTTCTTTTCCAAGTCGATTTCTCAGATTTCGTGATTTCTTAAGAGACTTCTCATTTTCTAAAAGGTTTGCGTTCAATACAGGGTGATTCATATACGAATAACCCATTCCTTTAACTGAATTGAAGCGTCCAGGTGGAATTTGTTATAAATATTTGTAATATATAGCATTTTAATTAACCTCAACTCAGAAAACAAGAACAACTAAAATTTTATTGCATCTTAAGTTATAATAAAATCGAAAACATTATAGAAATAGTGGCTAGATCGAATATTTAATCAGGAAACAATTAATTAATAATCATAGAGATAAGAAAGAAAAGTCAAAGAACTTATAACAAATAACAAACTAATGTTAAATAATAAATTGGACCCTCTTCTGCAACATAACCCCCGCCCGCACATGGTCACCACACACTAGACGCATTGCAGCGCCTACAGTTCAAAGATGAAAAACTGCAGGTCAAAAATGAAAGACTTTGCACCTTGCGACTTTCACCACTTCCCAAAGAAGAAAGAGCACCTTAAGGGAAATAAGTTGCATTCTGACGACGAAGTGAAAGATGCCATGTGTCGACAACAACTCCGAATTCCTCTCCGACTCGTCACGCGTTGGCGCAATGCGTGGAAAGGGATGGGGACTGTCGAAAAGTGAATGGTGCATTACATAAAGGACAAATGTAAGTGTCAGACACAAAAAGAATTTTGAAAATCGGTTAACAAATAAAAAGAAGTTACGGACCAGGAAGCAAAAATTCTTGAAAAACCCTCATACGTTTGAAGAACGTGATAGAGCTGGTAGATTAAAAAATTCCAATAACGCTCTGAGCATCAGATCATGTCCAAGACTGGATAACTAAAAAAATCCTTAAAAAAGGAAAAATAAACCCCAAAAACGCATTATTAAAGAAATTTTGTTTTTTTAATCAAAAAAGAAAAACACGCTAACTCAAATGTCATACAGGATGTTTCTGAATTATTTCCAGTATTATGCATGTTTATTACTCAAAAAACTATTATAGATTTTAACGTGATTTTTTTATTCGCAAAGAAAAACTCAAAAAGTTTCTTAGCATCGCCTGAGTTGATAATGAAACACGCGCGGTACCACTGTTGGCGCATTGTTCCGTTTTTCGCCACACCACACAGAGTAAAAGAGATCAGGAAGGCGTTCGATCGTAGTCCCCGTAAATCACTTCGCCAAGCGGGTCATCAACTGGATATGCAAATGACACCCCACCTTCCTTGAGGCTCACAAACCCCCTACGCGACAGCCCAAAGGTTAATGTTTGGTGCGATTTAATGCATGATCTAGTAATCAGACCTTTCTTTTTGGCTGAAGACACCGTTACCGTTGCAACCTACCTAAGTACGTTGGAGAAGTACCTGATTCCACAGGTGGAAGAACTGCAGCCCAACATAGTCTACCAACAAGATGGAGCACCTCCTCACTGGGGCCTGCAAGTTAGGCAATGCCTGGATACGAACTTTCCAGAACGATGGATTGGAAGGGATGGGCCAATCTTTTGCCCCCTTCGCTCACCCGATGCGAACCCTCTGAATTTTTTCTTCTGGAAATATGTGAAAGACAGAAGAGTGTACAGGACCAACTTTAATGACATTGAAACTCTCAAGAACAGAACATTTGAAACAGTCGTTGAAATCGCCCCCGAAATACTAACATGGGAAGAAATGGAGTTCTCGGGCGTGGGTGAAACTTTTGGTCATCTTGGATATAACTCCAAATTTTCAAATGGGAAGGGGGGGTTCATGTAGAATTTCCTGACAAAACGCAATGATGATGTTATTTTGACGTAACCTGTCTGTATTCTGCTAGTCACTTCCCTACCCGTCTCACTCTATTCATCAACTGTCGATCCAAGGTATCTAGGGGTATATCCAACAATTAGGAAATTGTGGGTCTGCTGGTTACGCAAATCCAACGGTCACGCTTGTTTGACCGCAACCATAAGGAGTCATTGTGTGAATTTCCATACGAATTAATAGCTATGTTTTAACTGTTAAGTTTGAGTTATGACGTTATCTCTTCTCAAATATTATGTACACAATTGAACAGTTAAAATAAAATAAAATAAATTGTCAGTTGGAAAATATTCTTCAAAAATTGAAATCAGGCGAATTTACGTATGTAGAAGTTAATGCATTCCTCTTGGCACTCTTATGTTGCGATATTGTTGGCAGTTGTATTATTTAATAAACAAGAATAAAGCTTTTCCATTAGAAAGAATCGTGCTAGTTTTATATGAATCGCCCCGCAGTTCATTAATTGCCAAACACGTTATAATTTGTTCGGATGCTTCTCGATTAAAATGAAATTAGTCTTTTAAATGGTTGTGTAAGTTTTCGTCTTCAACTTAGAAATGCGGGGGGATCCTTTTCGAACATTGACAAAATGGCGATGTTATTCCTTTTAAGGCCAGCAATTCCTTTAGGATTTCTCTTTTCATTTCGTTAATTGTCACTCGCATAATTGGATATGAACACCGAGAGCACTTTGAACCCGGCGACCGTTGTTATTATTATCATCGTCATCATCGTTGGCCGCCGCTTTCCTCTGCCGATTCCTTTTGGTTGTGCTCTCCTTAATGATTCAACTCTGCACATTTGTTTGACTAGATGTCGTGTTGTGAAATTGTCAAATTGAATTTTCCATTTATCTCACTCAAGATGGGGATAATGATGCAAATCTCGGCGGAATTAGAGCCGAATGTCCGAGGTGAATGAAGAAGAAAGGGACGATGCGTGATTAACGCGGAATTATAACCAAAGAGGAATGAATACACAATCTCATTCACCGCGGTTCGTATTTGGTCGTGGAGATGGGATATTTGGGTTGTTCCCGGAAGGTATAAAGATGGAAGGATAAAGATGTTGTGGTAACCCTTGATTCGATAAAGTCAAATAAATATTATTGAACCATGATGGAAATTTTGTATTAGCAACTAAAGAATATCTTGTCAACATTGAACAGTGGATGCCAGCATCTTCAAATTGCCTATGCCTGAAAAACAGATTGTGATGAACAGATTATAAAATCGAAATGTAGACATTGTGCTGTGTGTGTATAAAAACGATCGTAAAGTTGGATCATCTTGTAGAATCCTAATAAGCAAAACAATATTTGTTCTAATTGACTTGAAATGTGTGTATTGCTTAAGATTTTATCAAAAACTGATTGTTAATTAATAAAACGTTGTTTTCTTTACCTCAATTTAAAAAAATATTATTTTATTTAAACTTTTTCACAGGGTCATTATGAGTCATGAGTACTATTTATCTAAAAAAAAAAAACATTTTGAGTGGTAACTGAGGGTTAAGATACTTTCATGTGTAAGGACGCAAATTGAAATACGAGGTGCTACCCAAATTTCCCGAAATGTACCTCTATAAAATACGGAACTTACCCGATCTTTTAATTTCCACCGTCACCTTCAAGTAGTCTCTTTGGGCATCTATAAATCACTTCCAACGATATGCCCACTTCTGGAAGTTCCCAGGTTGGAGCATGTTTAACGCCTGCTTCGATTCCGCTTGAATCACTTCGGTGGAGTCAAATCGCCGCCCTTTTAACCGCAATTTCAATTTTCGAAAGCGGTAGAAATCGCAGGGTGCCAGGGGACAGTGATCATGTTGTTTTTGTTGAGGAAGTCCCTCAGCGAGCGATGAGTTTGTTCCGGAGCATTGTCATGATGGAGAGGCAGTCTTTCTTCTTCCACATCTCTGGCCTTTTGTGCCTCACGCTTTCCCTCAATCGTCTCAAAAAGTCCCGTATGGCAGTCCAAGGCGTTCACAAACCTCGTGGATGGTCTGACTTCGATCCTCTCGGATCACGTCACGCACTTTCGTGAGCATTTCCAGAGTTGTGCTTATTGACGGTCGACCAGAATGCTTGTCGTCTTCCACAGACTCCCGACCATCTTTGAAACGCTTAAAACACTCAAGTGTTTGGGTTTGTCCTAAAGCTTGTTCACCAAAAGCATCCTTCAACAGTGTGTGGATTTCAGCCGCAGTCTTCTTCAGCTTTAATATCAAGAATCGCAACACGACCAACACAAATAGTGACAAAAACATCTCAAATCAAAATCACGTGGACATCGGATGACACCGCTTGGCACAATTTCGTACCTTTTACGGTTCGGTCAGAATAAAACAATTTCGGGATTTTTTGGGTAGCACCTCGTAGATGTAGACGCACCCAGCAACTTACCAACCAACAGGAAGATACACTTCTCTCTAATATTGTTGCTTTTTCTTTAAATATTGCGCTTATGATTGGAAAAGAATCTTATTGGTATGACATGAAGTATTTATCCATAGTAGTGGGCCTTGTGTTGCTGATAGATAAATAAACATGAAGGGACTGTAATAAAGCAATACTTAATTTTACTTGTGTAGCTGACGCGTTTTTGTAATAACGAAGTTTACTGTAATAATGATGAAGTGACTTCGAAACGCGTCAGCTACACAAGTGAAATTAAGTATTGCTTTATTACAGTCCCTTCGTGTTTATTTATGAAGTATTTGCTTTACTGTACTTAAAAAGTTGTTAAAGTTTAGACCCAATTCTGTATATTTAAAAAATCAATTTAAAGAATTCTTCTTTCTTCTCCTTACTCCGTTCCCTTTTTTTTCCAACGTGTTTTTTTTTTCAACGTGTCTCCTTTTTTGCTTTCTTTGCAGGTGCAGTTGTTCGGATTTAACTCTGACCTCTACCGGAACATCTCGGAAGCCAAGCACAAGGTGCAGGGCCTCGTGGGCATCGCTCTCCTTATCCAGGTGAGTCCGCTCACTTTGCCTTACGTCTCCTCCTCCTCCTCCTCCTCCTCCTCCTCCTGTCTACCTGCCTTGCTTACTCAAGTACCCTGCTCAATTATTCCGAAGGTAGAAAGGCGAGCCAACCCACAGAATAGCGAAAGGACTGTCGTTAATAGAGAATGAAACATTAATGCTAGACGTTGCGCATGCGCCGCCACAGCGTCTCTTTCGCTCGTCCCCTTCATTATAACAAAAGGAAAGTTTTGCCTTCCATCTCATCATTCCCTACCTCCCGTCCACCCGTCTCTCTTTCGTTTCTCTTCATTTGTTCATCTCTTTTCTCCATTTGCTATGCTCAACGTCACCACCCTCCTTCATTGCACTTGAATTATGTTTTGCAGAAGTCGACCGGCGTTTGGAATGATATTGCCTGGAAGAAAGCGCTTGAGGTTTAGAGGAATGGATTATTATTATTATTATTATTATTATTATTTACTACTCTAATAAGGCGTATAATATTGTAGATCATAAGGTGTTAATATGTAAATTTGTATAATTATAGCATCAAAGGAGACATATTAGAAGTTGATTTAATAGATAAAGCTTTTATAAAAAAGAATAAATACCTAAGTGTTCATTACTTATCTAGATTAATAAATTCTTTACATCGTAATAGGGGTTAAAGATTAATTGGTATAAATTGCGCTCCTGAGCTTTTACTGGACAATTGTCATCTGATTCATTCGTACGCAGTGGATAAACAGACGATCGAACGTCCGTTGACAAACTCTTATTATTTCTTCACAATGAGAGCATGAATTTGAACGTGGCAGGATTTTAGGAGCACACAGTTTAGTTATTCCATCAAGTTTAATGCATCACGGAAGCACAAATTCCTAAAGTTGACTCGAGGTGGCCATTGCTTTTTTTTAGTGTACAAACCCGTTTAAATAGTTTAGAAACTTTTTCACAAACAAACGGTATACCACATGTGATATTTTTTTTCACAAAACTGAACAAAATTATGTAAAAATGCAAAACGACATTTTCTCTTTAATATGACATATAAAGATTAATATTTGGTTTGGTTTGGTTTGTTTGTTATTAACGTCCTTTTCAAATGCCATGGTCATTTCAGGACGGCGTTATAGGGGCCGAAAATTTTGCCTCGCAAGGGTTCTTTAACGTGCAGTCGGCAAACGACTACACGGGACCAACAGCTTTACTTCCCTCGCGTCCTCGGGCAATTAATATTTGGTACAAATGAGTTTGAATATCGTGCCATTGAAATTATCCCTTCTCGTTTCAAAAGTTTAGAAACATCACTTAATTTGCCTATTAAAATTAACGAATTTGTATAAAGTAGGCTTTCACTTAATAAGCAGTGTTTCACAATGGGTAAAGCAACACAGTTAACCATTGGGGAGAAGAAAACCATTGTTAGGCTTAAAAAATCGGGGAAGACAATTTACGAAATTGTATAATTACTGTTGCGTTCAAGATTAGATGTTGCAAGTACCTGAAACGTGAAAGAGAAGAGAATAAGACTATTTGAGTGTAAATCATCGAACTAGGAGGCCGCGAAAAACCAACAAATGTGACTTGAGGAAGTTGAGACATAATGTGAAAAAATATAGGTTTGCCTCAGCATCACTCTCCAGTGTGCTATGCTCCAGAAATCTTCGAGAGAAGATACCAAAAATCACTACTTGGTGAAGATTAACTGAATTTGGCTACCGTGCGCGTGTTTCAAAAAAAACCCCTCATCTAAATTGGAAATGATTTAAGTGTGAGAGATAACATGAGAGTTGGTTCCCTGATGACTGAAAGTCATATGCACTGACGAAAGCACCTTTTGTCTCGGTGTTAGAGGCCAAGGATGCCGTCATAGGAGAAGAATACAACCGAAACTGCTTGAGATCAACTGAGAAGTTTCCTCAAAAGGCCATGATGCTTCACAGCAGATAGAGTACGGGAAATGTGCATCATCAGTGGAACTGTTAATAAACAAGTTTTGGAAAACTTCCTCATCCCGACTCTGGAAAATCTTGTGTTACAGACGAAGATGAAGAAATGAAACTTGTGGTACAAAAAGACAGTACCAGCTGCCATAAAGCTCATCAATGAAGGCATAGTTTCATAAAAACAACGTTCCACTAGTGGAGAACAGGCCAGCAAAAAACGGATTTATTCCGGTCGAGAATTTACGGATGCACATTAAAAAGCTTCAGGGATAAAAACCAGTCAACTTCGAGGAGCTGGGCAGAAATTCCTGCTTTCTTTTGTGAATCATTAGTGATGAGCATGCCAGCAAGACGCAGGGCAGTCATTATTCAAAGGATATACCACTCAATATTGATAAATTTTTTTTTCACAGTTCAAGTAATTAACATTTTTTAATATTATTGATCTAAGGAGTTTAAATGATTAATTTTAAATTTAAATGTGGTCAGTCTCCTTTTAATGGGAAAAAATCGTAAAATTAATAAAAACAAAAAAATAAATAATAAATAAAGTCACCAATATAGTTATAATTTCATAACGTCCATTTTACAATACAATTGGTTTATTATTCCTTAGTCATATAATCGATTTTCATCCTTTCGGACATCATCAGTATTTTTCAGTTGAGATGTTTAAATGTCTTACAATGGTATTCTTTTTTAAATTTTGAACAATGTTTCTTCTATTCATTGTTTTTTGGTTATATTTTTGGTCATTATTATTAGTATTTATCTTATATATTGTAGTTTTATTAATATAAATACACCAATCTTGAAAAACGATGAAGAAAGTTGTGAGATGGAAGAAAACTCAAAGGATGTAGTCTATTGAAGATGTTGTTGATAGCAGAAATAAACCCAGTCTATTGAGGATGTAGATGAAGTCTTGTGAAGATAATGTTGATAATGGAAAACGATAGTCTTGAAGGAAGTGTTGGTTTTGAAATACAGATGAAATTTTGAAGAGGGTGATCCAAATATTTGGGATAAAAAACGTTTTCGAGAATATTTCTCACCATCAGTAGGATAAAACATTTTTGAATGGTGAAAACAGTTGAAATAAGAATTTAACAATTGATATAAAGATGATGAAGCTAAGTTGTAATTGTTGGTTATGATTGTTGGCTATTGTATATTAGGGTAATTGTTGTTTAAAAGTAGTGTCCATTTATTGTTTATCTCTATTGATGGCTTGGCTAAATTTGTTATTTGTAATGATATTTATTGTTTCTTTAATTAATCTCTTTTTATAATTTCCTTCTTTTTTAGTTTTTTTCTTTTTTTAAATATTCGCCTTTTGTATTCGGCTTCTTCGGGTAGTAAGGAAATTGCTTTATTAAATTTGAAATAATGAGTTTGATGAACAACAATGAGAAATTAGCATACAGCCTGTTTGTTATTTTAGTGGATAGGTGAAGATTATTACATGTTCGCCTTATACTTTGAATTTCAGATATTAATGAGAAAAAAAAACTCTTTTTGGGAAAACACTCGTTCCTCTTTAGTGGATAAATACTTTAAAAAACTATTGGTATTCAAATGAAGTCAAAGGTTGGTTCTATTATGCTGTGACGGAGAAAGTGAATGTACTGCTTGATAGAAAACTACAAGATCACAAAATGGCAACAAGACATACATGTATGTTTCCGATGAAGAAAAAAAGCAAAATTTCTTCATTAAGAGAATGTGGCAAGTCGATTCGTGAAATTGTTCATTTCTCAACAAACCAAATTGCATTATTTGAAAGCAAGTAAAGAATCTTGGATCTAAACCTTAGTTGACGCTCCGTGACAAAAGACTGATCATCCGGAAGGCAATTTCGAACAGGACACTCTGCTTCCAAAATTGCCACGATCTGGCGCTTCCGTTGAAACGCAAAGCTGTTTGGAAAGTGTCAGCATCTTCCGAGAACATGAAACATACAAAAAATGTATAAACCACCTTTTAACAGCTTTGCATAGAGAGAAACGAACGTCTAGAGTGGGTCAAGGATCACATGGTGTGGGATGATGAATGGATTGAGGTTTATGGACGAAAATATACTTAATCTGGTGGTTGATATTCTTAAAGACAAAAAGTGTTATTCAATCAGAGGTATGTTACGATATGGGGAGGCTTTGGTGTATGAAACAACAACTCTCGCTTTTATCACGTCCAAAATGAACTCAAAAATGTATCAAGAAGTCTGTCATTGTTCCACTGCCACAAAACTGTGTCTAGCATCCAAAAAAAAAATCATTCCGATGAGGTGGGCATTAAGGAAGCTGGATTTAAATCCAGTTGAGAACCTGTGGGGGATAATTGTAGGAAAAGGTCTATGAAGATTCCCTGAAAACAGCAATCATTGAAATTTGGTATGATTTGAATCCAGAGGTGATCCAAAATCTTGTAAACACTATGAAGGACAGAGTGTTTAAGTTTATGCTGAAAAATGGAAGATTGATTGATTATTAGTTTATTTTAGTTCAACAGTCAACCTGTTCACTCAGTAGGAAACAAGTGTTTTCCCTAAAAAGCTCTTTTTTTCCGTTAAATCTGAAATTATACATTCGTTTGTTTCCAAGTACAATGTGAATATAATGATAATAACATGATAATAAACATAAGTATGAAATTTTATTATCATTAAGTGTAAGTTTGAGTGTTCACTTACCCACTCAAATAGGAAACAAACTGTATAAAAGATCACTAATTGGTTATAGAATTTAGAAAATCTCAGAGCTTTGTCTGGGTATCTAGTAAAAAGTCATTTGTGGAAAAAAATGTTTTATAGATTTCGATACTTTCTAAAATTTTAATTTTAAAGGATCATTGGTACCATTGTTTGCGGATTGTTCCGTTTTTCGCGAGACGCATTAAACAATGGAGAGTGTTCAAGAAAAAGCTCAATGGGTGTCATGGCTTGTGGAATAAAAGTCAATGATTACAGTTCAGAGAATGCTCAAAACAAAGTTTAAAAAGGATCCTCCAAATCATAAGTCAATTAAGATAGGGCATAAAAAGGGTGCTGGTAGACCTACAAAGAGTAGAAAAGGCCAAGCAGGCGTTCGATCATAGTCCCCGTAAATCACTTCGCCAAGCGGCTCGTCAACTGGATAGGCCGTACATAAAATAGTGAAGCACCCTTTAAAATTCAGAAAACAACAAGTCCATCATTGTCTTACACACTACAAAATCCAGATGATGCACGAACTGAAACCAAATGACCGACCGAAGTGCAAGAAGTTTGCTGAGGATATGCTCCAAAAAAATCGACAATGATGGACTTGTTGTTTTCTGATGCGGCAACATTCCATATTTCCGGAGCAGTAAATCGACACAACTTACGCATTTGGGGCTCACAAAACCCCACGTTCTAAGGGAGCATATACGCGACAGCCCAAAGGTTAATGTTTGATGCGGCTTAATGCATGATCGAGTATTCGGACCTTTCTTTTTCGCTGAAGACACCATGACCGCTGCAACCTACCTAGTTATGCTGGAGGACTACCTGATTCCACAGGTGGAAGAACTGCAGCCCAACATAGTCTACCAACAAGATGGAGCGCCTCCTCGCTGGGGCCTGCAGTGCCTTGATACGAACTTTCCAGGAAGATTGATTGGAAGGGATGGGCCACCCTTGGCCCCCCTCGCTCACCCGATGCGAACCCTCTGGATTTTTTCTTCTGGGGATATATGAAAGACAGAAGAGTGTACAAGACCAACGCTGACGACATTGAAACTCTCAAGAACAGATTAATTGAAACAATCGCTGAAATCGCCCCTGAAATGCTAGCCCGAACATGGGAGGAAATGGAGTTTCGCTTTGACGTCCTTCACGCTATAAATGGAGGGAGGGGGGAGGCATTGAAATGTATTAAGGCATGCTAACAAACTTTCTGAGTTTTATCTTTGTGAATAAAAAAATATCACATTAAAATCTGTATAGTTTTTGAGTAATAAACATGTAGAATACGGGAGATAATTTAGAAACACCCTATATATTCACCTATTGTTTGCTATTTTTTCATTGTTGTACATCAAATTCATTATAAACACAGTTTTTTATTTCACATTTAAGAAAGCAGAAGAAGAAGAAGAAGCAGGTTACAAAAGGCGAAACCGGTTATTGTAATACAATAGATTATGTATTGTAAAGTATCCGTCTCTTTCACTAAACGATACAATACAAGAATATCTAACAACTATAGCGGGACTTTAGACGCATTTTATTTTCGAATTAAGTTCATGTATTTATTGTGTTAATTATAAGGGACTGAGTCGAGAAAGGTAGCAAGGTGAATAGACGTAGGCGAAGGTTTGGCTTTTCTATGGTTTCAGGATATTTGGCGCCTGCCAGTCGATCGAACGTAGATCTAATATTCTTAAAATGAGTTTCCGTTCCAATCTTAAAATTTTTTAATTAAATAATGGTTTGTATGGGGAAATAACGATTCCCTCAAGTCATTCATTAGTTTCGCTTATTATGATAATTTAATAATTTTTTATTTCGCTCTTGTGAGGAGGCTCTTGCTCTTTTTTTCCTTTTTTCTCCTCTTTTCCTTTTAAGCTGACGACGCTTCTCACTCACCCAGCGAGATGAACTCGATTTTGTGGTGAAAGTGGTGAAAGTGATCCAATCAGAGCGCCTTTGCTTATCGCAATGCAATTGGATTGAAAAGAGAGAGAGAGAGAGAGAGAGAGAGAGAGAGTGAGTGAGTGTGTTCGCTTCGGTGGCTTTAATTTCCTCCACTCCACCAGGAGAAAAGGATAAGGCTCGGTTGACCTGGAGTCCCGGAGGCGGCGCTGTTTGCCTAGGCAGAGGAACCGTTTCGTCGTCGTCGTTGAGCAAAAATGTTTTTGAGATTTTTAATAGAGCAAAAGCCCTCTTCCCTCCGCTCCTCCTTATCACTTGTACGATTTGGGAAGAGGAGGAGGACGCGGAGAACGTAGGAAACAAACGCCTTCAGGTAAATTGGAGTATTGAACTGCAAACGAATGCTAAAAGGGAAACGAATTTGAAAGACGCCTCCAGTGTGAAAAGAGGCAAAACAAGCCTCCTCCTCCTCCCCTGCCACTTTAGCTCACCTCATCCTCCTCCACTCTCGTGAATAACTCGCCCTCAATCTTCATTCGCGCTGATTTCAAAAGAGAAGTTGAACCCGGAAATTAAAAATCCCAAGAAAATGAGAAAACCAATATTTGAAAGTCACTTCGAACAGGGGGTAAAAACTATTGACTTCTCATCCTGCTGCTGCTGCTGCTGCTTTAGGAGGCGAGAAGAAATTAAAACGACACGGAAATAAGAAGTGGTTGTCGGCTGGAGAGGTCAATGGGCGTCGCTCTCTCTCTTATCATATCCTGTCCCCGTCCTTCCCTTTCTTTATGAGCGATAGGTATGACCACGATTGCCGTTGACATTTTTACGGCGTTCTGGAGCCGTCGACCCTTTGCTGCCTCTGTCGTCACGCCGATGCGTGCAAAAGGACGAGCATAAGGAAAAAATGAAATCTAAAAGAATTGTAAGGAAAATGTGATGACCAGATGGGTCCTTTATAACAGTCTTGGCCAAAAGGGATCCAATCGAAGTTGACAAATCATGTGTGTTTTGGATAAAAGTTGGACTATAGTTAGGCTATTACTTTTTAATATTTTTTAATATTTTGTTGGTTCAACCGTTAGATTTTATCGCGCAATTCCTCTTAGGCGCGCTTCCTAATAGAAATTTCACTCCGCTCTTTTTGAAGTGTACGTCTGAAGCCTTCTTGGGACGTGATGTTGAAGAATATTCCAAACATGCGCTGGTTGGTCGGTATCTGGTAACTAGTGTCTCACCTCGTCTGGCGATTGAGGATGTGGATAAGGGATTGTCTTTACTCGAATTTTATGTTCTGGAAGTTTGTGGCCTCTACATCTTTGTAAGCGATGGTCATAAATTCGTTTGGCACACATTTGTCTACGTATCCATATCATACTGTCTCCGTGGCATGGGTGCCACATATATGAAATTTTAAATTTAAAAATAATCAACCCTAATTTAAAAATAATCAACCCTAAAAAAAACCTTACGTTTTATATCAAATTGTTAAAAATTTAAATGAAGGCAAAATGAAGCTTGCCTTAAGGCTATACAGGGTGAATATAAAATGTATTGAAAAAATAGATTTATTTCAGATATTGCTACAAAACCTTCAAATTCTTCAAAGTACATCCCTTGAGCGTCGACACACTTTTGCGAGCGGCTTTTCCACGACTCGAAGGCGGATTCCGGAAGGTCCTTAAGGATACGCGTGCAAACTTAGGGTCCCATGGTGGTGTCCTGTAAGGGAGGATTTGACGGCACATGGGAATAGGAAAAGTCTGTTGGGGCCAAGTCGGGACTATAAGGGGGATAGGGAATTGTCGCGACGCCGTTTTGCGTCAGGTAGTCGGTCTCCTTGGAGCAGGTGTTTCTGGGTGCATTGTCGTGGTGCAATTTCCAATTTCTGGCGATGGCTGGCTTCACCCGGTCTGAATTCAGCACTTCACGCACACGTTACACGTTGTCGTCGGTTCTTGACGTCGACGGCCGTCCAGCACGGGGCTCGTCCTCCCCACCCTCTCGGCCATCTTTGAAGAGCTTGTGCCACTTAAAAACTGCAGTTTGTGGCATGCTTTCATCTTTGAATATTGGCGAATCATGCCCAAATTCTCCGTATCAGATTTCCCCAGTCCAACGCAAAATTTGATGGCGTTCCGCTGTTCAATCGTTCGCTGCATTTTGAGTTTGCACCGAGTCACTCGATAGAGGTCCACTAAAACTTCGATCTAGCCTGAACAAACGTTCGCAGGCGACTGACGCTTGGCGCGTTTTTAAGGTCAGACCCCACACCACTGAGTACGCTGTGTGCGAGCGCGTTGCGAACTACAGTCACGTCAGGAAAAAATTGTTCCCGGTACTTTTTATATACACTCTATATTCGTTGGGCCATACAACATTTGCCCAATTCTTTTCTGTGTAGAATTGGTGTTTTCAAGCCCATTCAAGATGAGACTTTTTACCATCAAGTCACTCCTCCATTAACGCGTTTTTCTCACAAGCGGATACAAGTAGTGGATACAAATGATATACAAATATTTTAGTGGAAAATTTTGTACAATTTTGGATTATTACAGTAGGTGGCTGTAATCATTCAACCCTCTCCAAGTTCCCCCTCGTAACAAATGACCCTCATTCGACTACAATTTTCTTTCTAATAATTTGTCTTTAGATAAATATTTATCTAATTTGACAAAAATGTCCGCAACTTTTAATTAGAATGCAACAGTTGTTCAATTAACTATCAAAATATTTGTAATAATCGAAAATTGTACAAAATTTTCCACTAAATAAATTTGTATCGAATACCCTCGCTAACCACAGTTGCCTAGTAACCATCTCTCCCATCCCTCCTCTCTTAAATTCCGTTTAAAATAATGACCCTCGCAACGACTTTTTCGTGTAAGACGGTGTAAACCGAAACGTACGTTTGTCAAAATAAATTTCTAATGGTATTGTTAAAAAGAGCCATTTTATTCATTACATATTTAATGAGCAAAACCAGTCTAACACGCAGTTCCGTTCTAAAAATTATTTTGGTTATGAAATGAGTTGTTGACGTAATGTTGGCTCTCAACCACTGCTTTCCTAGGCCGTGGGTTGCACAAGGCTTAATTAGATTAATTGTAAGCTGTCTTCCTATACGGTAGCATGAATTTTTCTAACACACTTTTATTGAAAATTCTCCTTCTCTTTTGTTTATTTTTTTCCATTGAGGTACATCGCAGTTTTTTAGTTTCAGTTATGAAGGAATTCTCGTAAATTCAGAAACCATACCACATTACAGTAGATTTCACAAGCAGCTCGACGATATTATGGGCAATTGCGTGCTCGCATGATCTTGTTTATCCAATGGCGTCCAATAGTGCTATAGAACGCGGTTTCCATGAATTAATTTTATTTTCCTTTACTAATACGGGGATATAAGAATCTTTAAAGGTTAATAATAAAGTAAGTGTTTGGATTTAATAAATAAACCTCTGAAAAATCTTAATTAATTACATAAAATCTTTGATATAAACTAAATAAAGTCAATTAACATTGCCTGATGATATATGGAAATTATTGACAGGAGTAGATGTTCTGAGCAATGGCTTTTTTAATTTCTTTGAGCTTTTTGGTGTAATCCGTCATATTTTCCTTTTTGAAGAAAATTCATCTAAGGAAAAAAATTTCATCAATGTTATTTACCATCACCAACAAACCAATTTAATACTAAGATTCTTATAACGCAAGTACGAATAAATCGCCTTATAGGAGGGTTGACTGTATTTTCAGGCTTGATTTCTAAAACCCTAATGGATTTCATCTAAGAAAGCTCGGAAAAAGTTTCCTTAAGGTATTTGAGCGATTAATGGCCTACTTTTGCAGTCTCTTTTTTGTCCCCCCTCCTTTTTATTATTATTATTATTATTATTATTATTATTATTATTATTATTATTTAATGTGATAATGTTTTAAGGTTGGATGTCATTCTGGAAAATGCATGATTCAAAAAAGAATTAAGTAACAGAAAGAACAATTCAAAGTTGACGGCACTGAAAAGTCACTTGACCATTGTAGTCTGAGCAACAATTTTTATTTAAAATCTTTACTATAAGAGATAGTATTAAATATATTGAAAGTGTGATATCAGTGACGCCATTACACTTCGCTGTCTTGCTTAGCTCACTTAAAAGGAGAGTTCGCAGTCGACTCTTCACCGATTTTGATCTCCTTTTTTTGGTGAATTAGTATTGAAAATAAGTTGATACGTGTCCAAGCTTTTCGTCCAATGCGCCTTTTAAGTAAATTTTTTTATACTTGAAATTTAGAGAAATTTCCAAGTCCGTTAGATTATATTTTATGTATTATATTATATAACATATTACATATTTATGCTGAAAATAATAATGAATAATACATAAATTAGATATATAAATGAATAATTAAAAAATAAAATAAAGCTATGAGAGAGAGAGAAAGAAATGTTTTTATTTATTATTTACATTGCTCCGGATGATACAAATCATAAAAACATGAAAAACAAAAATATTTTACAGCACCTTTTATAAATCACACTTACAATTCGACGAACACATATCTTTAGGAAAGAAACTTCATTAACATTTGAAAAATAACAACTTCTTTCTGGTATTAATTCTGAAGCATACCAAGTGCATTATATCATATTTGATAGTGAATAAGGGAATGAACTTTTATAGCATCTTCCCTCGTAGATAATTGTTGTTTATTTTGCAACACTTCTACAGAATTTTGCAGCTTTTTAATAATATTTTTAATTTGGCGGAAAAAAAATAAACGTCGCATGGTTGGCAGCATGGAGTGCAATGAGGAGGAATGATTTCGATAGTTGAATTACAATTTCCATCATCATCATCTGTAAAAATGCTATTGAAATGAGCCTTAAACAAACGTTTGAAATTTCTCTAAATTGCGAGTATAAAAAAAGTTTACTTAAAAGGCGCGTTGGGCAAAAAAGCTCGGGCACGTATCAACTTGTTTTCAATACTGATTCACAAAAAAAAGATCAAAATCGGTGAAGAGTCGACTGCGAACTCTCCTTGTTAGTTCGTTAATTCAAAAACAAATGACGTGCAAATTTCTGTAATGGCGCAAAGTTTTGTTTTTAGTGTGTTGGAGTAAACTCTTTGCCATTACAATAAGTTTACTTTATTAGTCACAATTTAATTTATAATTTGTTATTTTGAAACATTGAAGAAACAATTAAATGCTCATTTAATTCTTTTGATGCTTTTCGAAGTTTTCTTCAAATTAATAATCTAAGTGCTTTGAAGTGCTTAGTATATTTCTACAGGTTTCCTCTCTACAGTTAAGAATAATGTTTGACCCAAAAAAGCGTTACGGATGATGCAATAACTTTAATTTTGCATCATAGAAAATACACGTGCCATATTAGATTATGAGCACAGACGCGAATAAAGAGGCGCACCTTAAGCATAGATGCTGAGTTTACTTCACATATTGAGAGACTCGATACCTGCGCTTATAAGTCCTTATGTCATATTTCAGTTATTATAAGTCCTTATTCAGTACATGATTCTGTAGACTCGTCCATTGATAAGTAAATAAAAGGTTTATGTACTGTATAAAATATTCATTTGTTACATCTAAACTTATCATGAATCAATGCTTCGGACTGCAGATTCGAAATTAGTTTTGTTTTATTTCTTGTTTTTATTCATAAGTCGATACCGTGTCCGTGTATATTGTACAGCACAACACAAGATTTAACTATTGTTCATCTAATTTGCAAATTATAGGTTCAACTGCATGTGCCTATGTTTATAACTCTTATAATTTGAAGGATGGATATAACATGGATGGGTGGGAATTTGAATTTTTTTACTGAATATTTTTGTATAATCTTTTAAATAATTTTTAAGACAGCGAAGAGTCCGGAAATTAGAAATGAGATTTCCGCGACCATTCTGAATTCCTTAAGATGGCGATAATTGGCGACGAAATAGTTTTTTGTGGAGTCTCTTCTGCAAATTTTTTAGAGCGTTGGTCTTTTCTCAATTTCGTTACGCGTTGGGTTAAAAAAAAACGCGCAAGGATGTCTGGGCAAAATTGGAATCCTTCTTTGGGGCCGTTGCAGTCAGAGTTGGGGGGAAAAAAGGTGAGGACGAGCTTTGCTCGAATTTGAACTTTCAACCTTCGCATTTTCGCCTTTCTGCAAGAAGTTGTCGCTCGATATTAAAATATTCCAAAAAAGTATTTAATATATTGTTGGAAAGAATCCAAGAGAAAAACTCTTATTCACTTTTATTTATTCAAGATTTTTTTCCTCCTCCGTTTCCTTCTTTTTTTTATACATATTGCTTAATTTGAAGTCTTGAAGAATATTCTATTGTGCTTCTTGAGGGTAGTTCTTTTCTATATATATAAAAAATTTTTTTCTTTGCTTTCCATCTGCTCTAGCAACCGGGGCACGTTGCTTCTTTCTCTTTTTTTTGTTTCATTTTCGTGGGAGGAGCCAAGACGAGGAAAACGTTAATCCTTGCAGAACGGCAAACCACCTGCGTCCATTTGAAATAAAACGAAAGAAAAGAAAATGGGAGAGCGGGTGGAGAGGTGGAAGAGAAAGAATTGAGACGGTTAACCAAGATGGGAGTTGGAGTGGAGAACTTTGGGTTGCTGAATTGAACCTTTTGCTTGCTGTTGACGCTTGCCCTTCTCATTCGATGAAAAGTAGGCAAATCGAGTGTAGCATTTCATTGTTTTGGTGTATAAACATCGACCATACAGAATGTACATAAAGAAATTACTACCGTGTTATGTACAATCATGAAAGATGTGGCTTTAGTGAGAATTGCATTAGGATGTTGTGGGGTCGTGTGGCTCTCGTTAACCTTTTCCCCTCCATTGACCAAGATTACGAACGCATTTTTCTCTTCGTTCTCGTGATAGCCTCTTTAGTTTGACTAATATTTATTATTTATTGTATTCCAGGGTTCTTGTGTCTCGTCCTTCTCTTAATATATATCCGTTGTTTACAATAAAAAAACTAATATTTAATCTCGACTAATAATTAAAATCAGATAAAAAAATTATTAAATTGACTGTTTAGTAATAGATTTTTTAATATTTAAACGTGTAGACGGCTGATTAAGTGAATAAACCTAACTGGTGGGATATTAAGATTTTCAAAGTGGAATCTGAGTTTAAAAAAAGAACTTAAGGAAAAAGAAATTTAGTTCATTCGATATGCGACATCTCTACTGGGCATATTCAATGCAGATTAGTTTGTAAATGAAAGTTATTTACATATTATCTAGACAGGCTTGGAATCTGAAGGAGATCAAAGTTCTTCCGCATAACAGATTTATGATTTTTCAGTTATGATTGTGACCATTTTATTATGTTGACTACTTAGAAATTGATTATCTTAAGGCTTCATTATATTTAAATGTGAAACTATGAATGGGTAAATGTATTCGATAGCATGTACGGTTGAGTGAATTAGATTTTGTACAGGATGCTGTAAATAAATACAGGGCAGTACTGCCGGGTAGCCTATCCGCTCATACTTTGTTACATCATCATATTTCGACCATTGTTAATCAAATTTATTTATTTTTGAAAGAAGAAGAAATATGTCGAATACAAGAGTTATTCGTCCAGGTCCGGTATGGCCAATAGCCAACATGTTAGGTCCCTAGATGAACATAGATTAAGAAATAAATTATATTATCGAGCATAAGATTGCAGGTGATGTCAGTTGGTGGAGTTAGTAAGGTTAGGTTTTCATTTTGGATTTAAAGGTAGTTAGGGTGGGGGTATAGCGTATTTCGGAAGGAAGAGTATCCCATAGTTTATATCCGGCTATGGAAAAATATTGGTAAAGCAGGTTTGATGGAAAGTTTAGGAAGGGAATCATTGTTAACTTAAGTTATATGAGTGGGAAGTTGTAGGTTTATAAAAGTTAAAAGGGAGAGATATTGAAAAGTGCTAAGTGTAATGAGTAAAGGTGGGTGATAGGTAAGATATTTACTATAAAAAATAGATGGGAGGCATGGTCAGATTTTTTTAGGTTTAGGTAGATTCTTACGAACCATTTTTGTAGTCGGTGTAAACGTTGAATATTCGATTTAGTAGTAGAGCCCTAGAATTGTATTCCATATAGTAGAGAGGATTGAATGAGCGCGTAATATAGAAGAAGTAAAATCTCTTTTGGGAGATAGCGGAGGCGGGGAAATAAGCCCAAGCGTTGGTTTAATGTGGAGGAAAGGGCGTTAATATGTGAGTCCCATGATAGGTTATGTGAGAGATTGATGCCTAAGAATTAAAATTTTTGGAAGGTAGAAATATGATTGACAATGGTCGAAATATGACGATGTAACAATGTATGAGCGGATAGGCTACCCGGCAGTACTGCCCTGTATTTATTTGCAGCACCCTACATATTTGGGTAAGACGTGTAACAATAAGTGATGATATGAATAAACACAAACCTGTGAATGAATAGTGTATAAAATTTTGAGGGCATATAAGCGGTGAGAGAAAATAAAGCGTGAAACCATAAATTTACAATTTTTATGTAGGAATTATGTAAGTTAAAAATTGCTAGGATCCGTTATTTTAATGTAGCATGCAATATTTGTTAATGAGATTTGCCTCGTTTCTTACTGTAGTTGCAATATGGCTCTAATTAATTTGAGAGCACTAGTTTAAACGCCAAAGTGAATACTGCAATTCATATCATCTGGTAACTGTTATGGAATGCGTCCGTAACGATTGTTCCAGTTTTGCAATTTTTTTTTAAATTTATGTTTATTATTGAGTCTACTATATGCACATATGAGTCTACAATACATATCCCGGACTGGAGCTGTATAACCGAAACGTGAAATAGTTTCAACGCACGCCGATGGATTCCAGTGAGTGAGTCACACTGTCAATTCACACTTCTTCTGGTGAGTAAGCTGGGTGGGTGAGGATAACGAATTCTTGGTCAGAAACTGTTATGTGCTCAATAAACGATGGGCGGACGCGTTATCGTGATGAAGAATCCAGTGTTTGCTCGCCCTTGCTACAATTCCGTCCGTTTCTTCAGACATCTTCACGAAGACGCCTCACAACATCACAGTAAAATTGTGCTTCACAGTGTGACCCACTGCCACGAATTCGTTATGAAACGTCAGAGAATGAAAAGCTGCAATGCAACGTCAACAACTTCTAACAAAATAGCGTGTATATAGGCAAGAGCTGCTTCATTTACGATGAAAATTCGCAAGTATCTACTGCCATCCATCAGTATGTATTGAAACTATTTCACGTTTCGGTTATACAGCTCCAATCTGGGAACTTTTTGATCGCATGTCGCTCAACACGAAAACTTAATAATGAAGACTTAAAAATGCTTAAAAAAATGCTGTAGTGCCCGACATCGATTGAAAAGTGCAAAAGTCCGGTAGATCGGCGGGAAGTTTAGCTACTACGTCTTGGCTTGACACAAATGCCGGAAGTTCATCTACCTTAAATAGGTTAACCTCTTTCTTAACGATTTTTCTTAAATAGGTTAACCTCTTTAAAATGCCACGTTGTAACCATCTTCGAAGGTTGCAACACCCTGTCCCACAATATTTCGTCTGCTGCTAGATGATTTTCTGTGCAAGTTTGCTACTATGTAGCTTCCTTCAACAATCTCGTTATCGTTCCTGTTGGTTTCGTCTATGGAATCATCTTTGTCAATTAATTCCAGGTCTTCTCCAGGCTCAAAGTCACTACGTAAAAGTAATGCAAGATATAAAGAATTAGTTGGATTATTACCTAAAAGAGTTTTTGGTGCATTTATTTTAACCAAAAACCATCATTGTTTGAATAAAGACTTTCTCAGTTAACCCCGCTCTTGTGTGTCTCAATTATCCCCACATGGTCATTTCACAAAAAACAAAGATTGATGTCAATTCCCACCGTCTACTTAAACATCATCTCTCTATTCCTCTATTTAGGTTTCCGCAACATATGGATTATTAAGCTTATAGCTGGAATGTAAAATCAGTGAAAATTGCATTTTAGATGATAAATAGGGTAAAAGATGGCCGACCACTTCATTGAACGTGTAGTAACTAATAAACTTCTCTTTTCTGTCGCTGAATATCAGATTACTACGGTATCTCAGTTAACCCCACCTTCCCCTACTCGGTCAGATTTGTATTTTAGAAGTTGGCTATTGGTTCACTTTATGCGAGTCACCCTGTAGAATTCAGTAACGAACTTTTTAATTCTTTGAAAATGTGGATTCAGGTAAACACTATATTATTTAAAATTTTGAAGCTCCATTTTTTAATAATAACAATAAAATCTCAAACAGTTAATCGTAAGATGAATCTGCGGCAATTCTTCCAAAGGTGAGTGGCCAACCGTCGATTTCTTCGTCCAAAGTTTAGAAATAAATTCTCGTCGAAAATCATTTGAAAATGCAATTTAAATTCCTCATAAAATTTTTAAGTTCATTTCGGTAATGATAGTTTGCGCATTCTCAGCCGGTTAGGTTATACTTTTCTTTATCCTTAGTATCCTTTTATTTTGTTAAAATTTTATCATGTTATTATACAGACAATTTAATTAATTTTGTTTGTGGTTATTACCAGTTGAGATTAAAAATTAGAATTAAAATAGCAGGAAAGAAAATCGCATTTTTAACTTTTAGTATTCTTCTGTATGGCTTTTTAAATCGGGCGTTCTCTTTGTTCTTCTTCTTTTTTTATTTTTTTATTTTTATTTTTTTTTTTTTTGCATAACGTTTCTCCTTTATTTCTTAAATTTGTAATTCTTGACGAATCGTTAGACTTTCTCCTTTTTCTAAAATTGCGATACATCTTCCTTGAATTGAGTTTTAAGCGTCATTAATATTGAGCAGAATTAAAGAGAATCGTATAGGCCTACGAATTTCAAGTAAACAGTTGGGAGTTGCTGTTGAAAAAAGAGAAGCTCCGCCTTGTTATTGAGCTTCTCGGCGATACAGCTCGGCCTTCCCTTCCTTTCCCGTCTTCGTTTTCTTGTCGATATTGTTAATTCTCGCATTCAGTTTCATTGATTTCACTTGATCTAATATTTGTTTTTTTCTTCCTTTCTTTGCATTTCTCATTTCAGTTAGGAGACGTCCCTAATCCAGAATTCAGGATTATAACTAGTGCTTTAAATAAAATTATGTTCAAAGGTAAGGCACCGTTCTTGTTGATTATTTTATTAAAATCGATCTAGTTAAAGTAGCAGTTAGGTAAAAATAAGGAAATGCAAAGTTCTTGTCTTTTTTTTTTGTGTTGAAGTTTGAAATGTCAATCGGTGGTTTTTGTCGCTTAAGAAGGAAAGCGAAGGAACGGAAGAACCAGCCACTGCTGCTTGGGTCGATGTTTGCAATGAGAGAGAGAGAGAGAGAGAGAGATAGTAGGAAGGAGCGAAAGAAGGCTGTTTCGGTCTCTTGACAACAGATGGCGTTCGAGCAAAGGAGAGAGGATGGGATAAGATGGAACGAGTGTCTTATTTGCAAATGTCGTTGCGTCACCTTGGCGACATCCACCGAATCGTCCGAAACGGCTCCGTGTTGTAAGATTGGGAATAACATCTGCCGCCGCCTCCGACCGTGTACTTTGCGGTTGCTCTCCTTTCCGGCACCCGTGGCGTTTGAGAAATTCGCCTCGGGAATATTTACTAATTATCCTTAATTTTGGAGCAATCGATGCCGTTTGTTTTGCTCTTTTGCAACAAAAAGAGAATGAATGTTGGAAAAATTAATTTCGCAAGTTATGCTTTTCTTTTTAAAATATGTCCGGAGAGCAGAAATGTTTGAAAGTTTCGCTGTAATCGTTTTTAATGATCGTTGATTTAAACTAGTCAATGTATAAAAAATAAATAAATTATTTGCCTTTCTTTTAAAAAATATAGAAGTTTGTAAATGAAAAATGTAAAGTTGAGAAAATGCGCCTCGTCATCCTCATCGGCGAGAGAGAGAGAGAGAGAGACAGGTTTGAAAATATGCTGGAGATATTAAAATGAAGATTATTTTAATTTTAATGGCGAATTTTTACCGACCAAATTACAGCGCCCGTGGAATTCTAATGTACGAATTGTATAAAAAAATAATAAACATTTGTGTAACGTTCTCGTTAACGAACGCAAGAAACGATTTTTACAAGTTTTTGAATTAATTTCTATAACAAAGTAACGGAAAATTCAAACCTGTACCAATGAATGCCAAAATTTGTCATGTCTTATGCGTTTCTTCATAGTGAAGAAATTTAAAACTAGATTTATTACATATATCATCGGTGATTGCGTTGCGTGTGGTACAGTTTCAATATGCTGCTTCACATAGCCTTAAAACATTTTGAAGCTACGTAATTTCTGACTGGCTGCAATGAGACATGCAAATGTCTTTATCCTTAGATTCATTATTTTGCTCACGTTGTCCGTTTCATTACAAATTCAATAATATCCATTTTGCAATAAAAGGTTTTTATTAAATTAACTAAATCGATTTTCATCCTCTCGGACGTCGTTAGGATTTACAGCTGAAGAACTTTTATTGGGAAAAACTTATCGAAATTTAGAAACTAGATTCAAAGAACATATATATTATATCAAAAATGCACTAAAAAAACTCCGAGTATGCAGAACACATTTTATTAAGCAAACACAAAACCAGGAGTTATCAAACTAATCTACAAATTAATATTAATAAGAGAGAAATAATAATCATTGAAAATTTAATTATTTTTATATTACCCACAAGAGATTTTAAATAATACCGAATTAGTAGATAGTAATTTATTGTTAACCAAATTAATTCTATTCGTTATGCAAATACTAAAAGAAGAGAAAATTAAACAAAAATTAAGCAAAAATAAGAAATTACGAGAATTATGTAATTAAAAATATAAGATGGGATAATATTATATTAAATACTAATAAAATTACAATGTAAAATAAATAAAATATGTGCGACCTTTGCAACAAAGTTAATTGAATTTGAAACTTATTACCGCGCAAATTCCGCGCGGATAAAAACTTATAATAACAATAATACAGTAACTCAATAATAATAATGTAGCCAAAATACATTGATAATGAATAGAAAACAATTAATGAAAATTTAAAAAAGAATCCCATCGTAAGAAATTTTAAATTTTCAGCTGTAACGTAGCCCACGCGAAAGACGCCCTGGCCAACACCACCTAAAAAACAAAGCCTTCTCACTGCCTGTGGACTTCGTCATCAAACCAGGGCTGACAATCCAACTTTCATTGTTTACAACAAACGAAAAAACGCTGATTGTAAACAATGAAAGTTGAATTGTCAGCCCAGGTGTGATGACGCAGTGACCAGGCTTTTGTTTTTTAGGTGGCGTTGCCCTGGCGCGGAAAAATCACGTGACCATCTTAGTTCGAATAACGTTGAAGGTTACATTGTTACTCGGACTAAGATAGTCAAGTGATTTTTCCGCGCCAGGGCAACACCACCTCTACTCAAAGCCTGAGTGCGAAAATTTCATCATCATACCTAGTCGTAATTTAGGGTTTATTTTTGGTAGAAATGCGATTAAAGATGACTACCTATGACGCTTTAACAATGTATGACGTTTCCGCGCTCAGGCTTTCTCTTTAGGTGGTGTTGGCCAGGGCCTGTCTTTCTCGCGGGCTACGAGCTGTAAATACTGACCATTTCCGAGATGCTGAAAATCGATTTTAGGAAGAAATCAGGAGGTGATAAATCTGGCGAGCGAGGGGGCCACAATCTTTCTATGGGGTTCTGTGACTAGTCCACACACGATAGCTGAGCTGAAAACGAACATCATAACAGCCATTTCTAACATCAATACTGACATGGTTCGCAGAGTCTCACGAAATCTATAAAACGAACATGCTTTTGTTATTCGCGAAAAAGGACGTCATTTCCAACATTTATTGTAATATCCAAAGTTTGTCTGCTAAAAATAAATGCCAACATTTCAACTAGTTTCTGTGATACTTTCATTTAAATTCTCAAACTGGCACTTTTACGGGCAGCTAAACTTTGATGTGCGCGACTTTAAATTGACCCTGTATGTACACTTGAGCAAACATCACGTTAAAAAAGCTTTTATTTTCTTTATAAATATACAAAAATTCTAAATACACTTTCACAAAAGATGTGTTAAATCAAAAGTTAACTTTTTAATTAGAGCGAAGCTCTGTTATCAGGCGAAAATCAAAATTCTTTGTGCGCATAAAACTTTTGAACCAATGAAATTTTGCACACAGCTGGACATGACCACTAAATAAAAATTTTAAAAATCGGTTCAGCCATGATCCTGATGGTCACTAAATAAAAATTTTAAAAATTGGTTCAGCCATCGAGGAATAATCACCATTTAGCTGTTCCCATTGAAATGCATTGAAAAAAATGTAAACAAACAATTGCACGCGCTAATAGATTTTTCAACAGAAAATATGGCGAGCCCTTCGAGGAAATTCATTTACGGCGCCTTTTTTGCGCCACCCGGTACATTGATTCCTTAACCCTGTACAGTACATGCTGCTGTATACCACGAACTTTGACCTGAAACTAGGTTCGACTTATCCGAGTTTTCGTGAAAACCGAGTTCGTCGCAGAGCTAGTAAAATTGCATAAGAATAGTAGCCAGCCAACCAAACTGAGACAATAAGTTCGAATTAGACGAGGATTCGTGGTACACGAGTTCGTCGTAACGAGATTTGACTGTACTTCTTAAAAGAAAACTGCGCCAATAACGAAAGAAACTCTGAAGTCGTAACATATTCTAAGTTCTTTTGGCATATGAAGTCCCAAGTGCATCGACCAGCAATCCGCATCATCTTAAGTTTGCCGGAAAACCCAACCTGCAAAAGCGTAAAATTGGCAGAATGGCAATAATACAGGGATCTCTAAATAGTTAGTTCATTATTAAAATTTCGGATATATTGCATTTCCCATGCGCTGCATCCAAAGAGTCCGTATTCTCAAACTTTTCCATCACCAACAAGACATTGGTTCCTTTCCGTTCCAAAAGGAGCGCAACAGGGTTTCTTTTTAAGTACAGCCGCTAATTTGCTCTCGGTGGCGTCTTCTGGTGGTCAGAAATGTAACTAGTGTGGTATTAAATTTCTTCTTTCTGTGTTAAACGCATTATCAAATTTCCTCTTACTTTTGGAATCATCCGATGTATGTGTACGCCAACCATTTATTTCGTGTATCGATCGCGAAATTAAACGTGAAATAGTTTTGAGTGGAACCCTTCTGGTTTCCATTTATGCATTTTGAACAGGACCATTAATCGGCTTCGGAATCACAGGCCGAATAATCTGAATAATTTTCACTCGAGTAAATTGCAGGGAGAGTCTTAAGAATTTTTCTTTTCTTTTTTATCCACATTAAATTTAAAATGTCTCCGAAAGGAAAAAAGTTGAGCGCTTGGTGCAAGGGGACTCTCTACTCGGAACTTCATTTTGTGTCACCAACGCGTAAAAGTTAAGATTTTTAAATTTATTTGTTGACATTTTTAATACTTAGGAGCCGAATAGAACGAACGATAAGGGTTAAACGAAGCAGCAGCAGCAGCACACAGGCGGTTGGGAATTGGTTGGAAGGTTGCGAGGTGGTAAATAGAGTAAGTAGTTCGTCTTTGCGTCTGTGTTTGGTATCGAAACTTGTTTACGCCGTTTTCACCCCCCGCTCGCCCGTCCTCCTCTCTTCCTCCGCCACTCCTTCCTTCCAGCATCTCTCTTTCTTTCTCTTTGTGTGTGATGTGTGATGACGCAGCTTGAATGTCGCCCCGGCGCTGCCTCGGGATCAGCAATATTTGATGCAAATGACGCAGTTGAACGCGCTTAATGCGCCGTTGCCGTGGAAACCGATGGGCCGGCATTGACTCCCTTCATAAGGTTAGCGGTAAAGCGAATGAAATAAGCTCCATCAAGAACGACCATGTTAGATGACATCATTAATGTCAGTCGCATGCATTATGGATCAGGGTCCGTTCGTAAATTGACTTTTAAGAGAAAAGCGAAGGGAGAAAGGGGTAAGGAAAGAAGAAAAAAAAAAAAGAAAGCGCTCTTTCTAACGCTATTCCCCGTGGAAAACTATCAAAAATGGAAAAAATGAAAAATGAAAGAGAAGATGGTGGTGGTGGTGGTGGAGGGCGTCGAAGCTAGGCAGCGGCGGAAGGAAATGAGTAATTGAAGATGATAAAAGAGAAAGCGAATGAGGCTGTTGATTGAAAACAGGTAATCATTAATAAACATTAGTAATTCCTTCCTTTATCTCTAGATAATGTGTCTTGTTATTATCCTATTAATAAGAACAGTGAAATGGTTCTTTTCGTGGACTTATGAAAAAGTTATACATTTTGCGGTCAAAAATGAAACTGTCAAAGTTGTAACTGTTGTAAGTAAATTTACAAATTAAACGGTTTGAATCTTGGATTCGTGGTTCAGCTGAGATTCGTTCTATAAAAATAAGGGGGTGGTGAAATAAACACACTAACACATTCATGGCGTACATAATGTAATAACGACACAACTATACATTGCGTTTGATGTTTTCAGATGTGGAAAACAATGTAAAGTAAGTATACACAGTGAGAGGGGGGGGGGGCTTATTATTATTGTTATTATTATTATTATTATTATTATTATTATTATTATTACAGTGGTCGCCGCTTTATGTAGCCACCTTTAATATGGTCATCCGCTTTTTATGGCCACTTCAGCTCTGTCCGGAATTTTCTAACTGTTTCCTATGTAACAAATTTTCGCTTCGAAAACAAATTTTTCCTATGTGGCCACACTCGAAGAGGAAGTGCTACGGAGTTCCCGCCTCGATCTCCCGATTTAATCCCTCTCGACTTCTACCTTTGGGGAACTTTAAAGAACACTGTGTACGCCACAAACCACAAACACTGACTGAATTAAGAGATCAGATTGAACATTACATTAATGATATTCCATTAGCTACAATCCAGTCGGTGTTGGGAGTGTATTGTGGCAGAAGGTGGGCGTTTTGAACATATAAGGAAGTTTAAGCAATAAAATACAACAAACCTTATATTTCTATCTCATTTCGTTGCTGGGTTTAGAACGTTTCAAAGAGTGTATACATCAATTTGGGACACCCTATATTAAAAATTGAAGACAAGGCTTTATTATACAGGGTGGACACAAAAATGAGCCCCCCCCCCCCTTTTTTTTTATTTTCGTATCCGAAGCAGATATGTCAATTTTGATGAATCTAATGAATAGGAAGTTCTGGGTGACCTATCCCATGGTGCACTTTCCACCATCCCAAATATGCAAATTAAGACACATTCAAATCCTATCTTAAAAACCGTAACAGAACTCAAAAAATTCCAATTGAAGACTTGTTCAGCATGTAATTCCGAACAAAAAACAATTTCCAAAATCCGATGAACGGATCACCGACAATCACAATTTCAGGAACCGTCTAGCTTGCCATCCTGGAATTGTTCTGTCTTGTGTATGCTGACACATGCCTTTTATTTACTTTTCCTCATCAAAGTGAATGTTATGGTAATTTTTTGGTAATTTCTCGATTTGCATGTTGAACATTCAAATGTCTCTGTGAAGTACATAGGGAGGTAACTAATAAATTCAACATGTGATTGTTGGTGATCCGTTCAACGGATTTGGGAAAACAATTTTGTTTTGTTCGAAATTCCATGTTGAAGAAGTAGTCAATTGAAATTTTTCTTGTATCTGTTACGGTTTTTAAGAAAGGATTTGAATGTGCCCTAATTTGCATATTTGGGAATGATAAAAAGTGCACCATGGGATAGGTCACCCACAACTTCGTATTCATTGGGTATCATCAAAATTGACGTATCTGCTTCGGTTGCGAAAATAAAACGGCGTTGGACCTCATTTTTGTATCACCCTGCATTATTAACCAGCGGAGGCACCCGGCGAAGCCCGGGTTAATTAGAGCTGTAGGTAAAATACCATATATAACTGTAGGTAAAAAAAAACTAGCACAGTCATACCTTCTACAGTCGTCCCAAAAGTTTATAGACATCAATACAATGCATGTATCAAAGGAACAAAAAGAAATACGACTGAGTTCAAATAGGTTTATTATTAAACACATACAACTTGTATTTAACCAAAACAGAAATGACAATAAACTTACATTAGCGTATTGCTATAGAAAATAAATGAAAAGAGCACTGTCCCAAAAATATATAGAATGCATGGGAATCTCAAATTTACAAGAAAACACTTGGTTCTCAAAGGCATAGCGATTTTCTGTTGTTTCGTATGACATCATCGGTTTTCCATAGAAAGAATAAAAGTTTGTAACGTTTTAGGATCTAAATTGTACCAAGCATACTCAATTGATGTCTTGGGTTCAATGATTAACGAATACTGATGTCCATTGGCATAAACTTCCCGAGATAAACCGTTCTCAATGGGGTTCAGGTCATAATTCATTGGTGGCCAGTCAAGAACAGATACATTTTTTTCTGTTTTGATAGTCTTTTGTAGCATTGGATGTATGGATGGATGCGTTATCGTGCTGAAAAATCCAATTCTTTCCTCCCAAAATTTCACCGAACGGAATCAAATGACTTTGTAGTGTCTCTATATATTTTTCTGAGTTTTGTCGTCCATCTAAAAATGCTAAGGACGCTTGACCATTATATGAAAAGGCCGCCCACATCATAACCGATCCACCACCTTGTTGTCTGCTAAAAAATGTTCGGGGCTCTTTCCTTAATTCATTACAATAGCTTGCATATCCATCAGGATCATCCAGATTCCATTTTTTTTCATCACTGAATAGCACACTCCGCCATTTATCACCACAAGACATGTGCTGACGAGCCCACTGCGACCTCTTCTTTTGGTGAAGCTTTGTGAGTGGCGGTTTACATTTCATTTTCTTGTGAATAAGGTAACCAGCTTCTTTAATACGTCTGTGAAGTGCATCCTTTGATATATGTAAATGTGAACTAACAGTGATGTTATGTATGGACATTTTCTGGGAGGAAGCCATTCTCAGTATCCGTCTTTCATCACGAGAGCTTGTCACCCGTGGACTTCCTGGACGATGTTTTGGTTGGTGTGGCTCTCTACGAGGTAGAACTCGGTAAATAATACTTTAGAACGGTTTAACGCATTGGAAATGTCATGAACAGATTCACCCTGCGATTTTAAGCTGAATATTCTGGCAACCTCATCAGCTGTTAGCTGGGAAGCTCTAGGCATTTCGTTGATGAGTAAAATGTCGCTCTTGAGCCATTCAGAGCATATTTATACACACCAAACCTTGCATAATGACTAAATATTTACATATTGCATAAAATTATGTTGTTCTATAAACTTTTGGGACACAGCATTTTCAATGGTTTATCATAAACATTTTCAATGCTTTTGTGAAAAGTAAAATTTTTGTCATGTTTGCGTATTATCAACTTGCACATGCTTTCATTCAAAACCCAAAAACATTCCATAACATCATTGATGTCATAGTGACGTAATCAGCAAAACATTGATGTCTATAAACTTTCGGGACGGACTGTATATTGCAACTTATTCGGTTATATAGAAACCGCGTTACGAGAGAATTAGAATTATTATAATTAGCTTAATTCGTTATATAGAAACAACCTTATATGGGCAATTTTACGACGCCACTGGATAAACAAAGTCATACGAACACGCATAATATCGTGGAGGTGCTTGTGTCATCTATTGTAAGGTTGTATATAGAATTCCTTGATAACTTAAACTGAAAAATTGCGATGTACACGCGTTTTGAAAATAAAAGTGGAATAGAAAAATTCATGCTACATATTAATCCAATTCAGCTTACATAGTACTAGGAGTATCGTTTAGGAGGACTGTCGCAATTTCTGTTCTGCGTTATATGGAAATCAGTAATGAAGATTTACTCTTTTGACGTTACTCGTAAAATGAAATCCGATAGTATTAGCAACCTAAATTCGACTCGACCCATCTTCTTTTGCAAGAAATCGTTTGTCTTGTCTCTTTGATACGACCCAGGCAGCCAACTTTTGAATTTCTCTTTTGGGCAGCCACCCAACTTAAAAGATTTTGCACTGGCTGAAGACTCGGTGCTAGGTGCGGTTTTTAAACAAAGTAAGCGGGGGGTAGGGGGAGGGGGACTAAGTGTCACTATATTGTGTTTGTTTGAAGTTAACTTTACGAATTCTAAAGTTTTCATTGAGCCCTGAACCATTTCTATTCGAGTGTAGAAAGGGAAAAAAGAAAGAAAAGAAAAGCTGGAAGAGTGATGGAAGAACATTTTTTTTCCCTCTTCAATTCGTGACCGCTTTTGTCCATTGGTCGTCTTTGTCGGAAGCCGTCTGCCGAGTTCGTTTCCGAGTGAGTGGATGGCGGAGCAAGTGAAGCGAGTGCACACAGACCAGGGAATACACAAAGCCCTTGCAGCTTTCTCTCTCTCTCGTTCACTGGATCGGTCCACTCTTCCTTTTTTTATTTATTTTTTTATTTTTTTATAAATAGAAATTAAAACGATACCTCCTCCTTGTCGTCCCTCTAAGTGAGCTTTATGTGACTGAAGAGAAACGAGCCGATTCGATGGCTACTACAAAACGGTGGTTTCGCAATGATAACAATTCTGAACAATTTGAGAACGCATTTTTGAAGTCTGCTTACAGAGACAAGGTGGAACTGGAATTTTTATAAGCCAACCTCTTATTTTTATGTACAGTATTGCGACCCTTGACCAGCTAATTTTTGGAAAAAAATTATAGAAGTCTCATAAGAGTCGGACCACCTTTTGCCTCTACTCATCTGGGAAACTTTGCACAAATTTCTGGAAGGTTACAACCACAGTTCCCTCGAACTTTTTCGAGGGTTGGCTGGCCCGAAATTAACTATAGGCAAAAAAATATTCAAAGTTCATTTTCGATAATTTTTAGATAATGAATAAATGATAATATAATGATAATATATTGAGTGCGTAACTGCGTTTGCTTACAGGGAAATGTGGTTACAACTACAATTCTGTGCCGCTCCTCATTGAGCGAAGTGGACGGGCACACAGTTGGTGTTCTGTTCATCCCGCAAGTTTTCTATTGTATTGTATTGAGATCCGAACTGTGTGGAAAATCCATTCAAGTTCTTCCCTTTCATCGAATCCCATCCAGTTGCATATCTTGGATAAACAAATGGACCTGGGAGATTGACACTTTGTTTACCGTGGAAATGACGAATGATATAACCGCATTTATTGCATGAATTTAACTGTTTTTACAATTCATTGTCATAAACAACTATAAAGTGGTTCCAAGTTTAATTTCCCTTAAACCATCAAATAGGCCAATCTATTCCAGCTAGAACTGATTATAGGGAATGTAAGACGTCATCCTGGGTGCTCTTTAGTCACGTGACTCGGCTTGGTTCCAAACACGTCTTCTCGATTCGGGACTTCACGTATCGTTCCAACATAGAGATGGAATAAAATCTCGTGGTATAACACTTACATTTATAAAAAAAATTAGAGGCACTTCTTATTTGACGTAGAGTAACGTAACAACGCAGAACTGCTTATATATTGTAAGTGTATTATTTAACATATCATCATGAAACTTTGCAAATACATAGAGCAACTCGCTAAGTGCAAGAAGAGCTGGTGTCAGCATCTCTGAAACGTCGACTCTTTTAGGATTTTCTCGCCCAACAGTATCTCGGGTGTTTAGAGAGTGACAGTTGAGGAAGAAAAAAAAACAAACTTCAAGCGATAAGGACTATTCTGATCGAAAACGTCTGGTAAACGAGAGAGGTGAAAGGTGAGTAGCACGCAAAGCTCTCAGCAACAGAAGGGTACGAACACGACAAGTTACAGCTGAATTCAATGTATTACCAGATGCATCACAAAGCATATCTCAACGCATATCAAGACTTTGCGAAGGATGGGCTTTAAAGCAGGAGACTATTAAGAGTGCCTTTGGTATCACAGAACAATAATAAAAGACACCTGTTGTATGCCCAGGAACGACGTAATTGGTCACTTGAGGAGTGGAAAAAAGTAGCCTGATTCGATGAATCTCGTTTCCAGCTCCATCAGATTATGGCGCAAACAGCACGAGTTCAAGGACCCCTCCTGCCAAATGACAGCTCTTCAGACTCGTGGTGGTGGAATTACCTGGGGATTGTTTTCCTGGAGTACATTGGGTTCCTTGATATCTCTGGACACAACTATGAACAGCACAACATCGTTGCGAATCTCGTCTATGGCTTTGATGTTCCCTTCTGGAGATGGTCACTTTCAGCAGGACAATCACCTTGCCACCGTGCTCGATCGGTCACAAATTGGATTGAGGAATATCAGAGTTTAGTCTGCTTTTATGGTCAGCTCAGTCCCTTGACCTCAATCCTATTGAGCATTTGTGAAAAGAATTCTTCGACGCTTGGAAACGCCACCATCTAATCTGACCCGAGTTGGAGCAGCATGGGCCAACATTCCTCAGTAACAGTATCAGCATCTTTTTGAGTCCATGCCAAGAAGAATATCGGCTGTGATCAGCGCTGTGGTAAGATGTTAAATATCATATCTTGCGTTCCTAACTGCTGCAGAAGGAGCAAAAAGAGCGATTTATAATTTCATCGTTTTCCAAAAGAAAGATAGATTCGCGAACGATGGCTAAAGCCAGGAATGAATTTCTTTATCAGCTCCTCAGATTTCCAACAACTTGCATTTCGTGATTGAATAAAAAACACTTATGAATCGGTAATTTTTTTTAATATTATATAATAGGAGTAGAATAAATGTTCGTTTATTTAGAATTAAATTAAAAAAAATAAAAGAAATAAATTAAATTGAACGAAGGAGTTCGTCAAACTATGTGAACATTTTATTTCATTTTATACTATCTGACTATCCACAATCGTTCAAATAATCTGAAATATTTAAATTTTTCTTCTTGAAGTTAATCGACGCACCAGTACTGAAATAATTATTTACTTTCGTTAAGAGATTAAAAAATCTTGCAATATTAATGTTGTGAATAATGTAATGGTATTATATGTCTTAATATTGATAACAATTTTAGAAATTCACTTAATAATTTAAGAGCTATCATTTTTTATTGAACGCCCGTTTCAACGCCGTTACACATGTATTGCTCGGTTCCAGTGTCAAGAAGTACCGGTCTCCATTCTTAAGCTCTCGGTCCCTATGTGCGCAAATGACGTCGGCTATGACGCAGTCACTTGCACTCCCTGTAGAATTATCTAGAAGTCCAGATTATCAGAATCCATAGTTTTTTTTCACATAAACCAAAGGATCTAGGTCATTAGTCAGTCTCACACAATAACATTATCAATTCTGCGTCCGCTGGATAGTCTCCATATTTACGTGCGATTGTCAGACTACGTAGTTTCCATTGCTCTGTAATTCAGTTAAATCCAGTTTTAAAAACGGGGGAATTTTTTTCAAGAAGGGCTAGAAATGAAACTAAACAAAATTTATTGAATGCTTTTTTGTGAAATATTTCTGATTTAATTATTCTTGAGCACGTATTGTTATGTCTCTCTCTTTAAAAACTCCAACTGTTGAAACAAATTTTGACAATCATTTTTGTGCCACAATTTCTTATCTTCATTGTTTCCTCAATTAGAAACAGTCATTGGCAAAACAAACTCTGATGTCACAAACTGCTCCTCGCAAACAAAACTTCATAGAGATGCAGGAAAAATGAATTTATTTAAAAAAAATTTTTGTGGGGAAAAATTTCGAAATTGGGATGAAAACTCTCCTATCGCCCCCTATACGGCAGAAGTACCCATAAATAAAGATGGTTCTGACGTATCTCTTGCAAGGGCCGAGTCTATAAAGGGACAGATAGAGAGCTTGGATTTTAGTAATAGTTGATAAGCTTTGCGCCGTTTATCCTTCGGTCGTTTATCTGTCTCAAAACACCCGCCGAACGATGGGTTGTCCTGATATTCCAGTGATTCTGGCAATAGGACAGAGAGAAGAGTTCTCTGCAGCACTCACCGGTCATTGAACTGTTTCACAGTTATTTCCCCTTCATAATAAACATACGAAGACAAAGGATCCGTCATACTGAAAAATCTCGTACACCGGCCCACCAATCTTACAAATCTGTAAAAAGTCTCAGACTATCGCAGATTTTAAGTCTCAAATCTGATATCCGATCTCTGCGCCATCCAATTATCCACAAAAAATAAGCTAAAAACTCAGCATAAAATGATCCTCCTCATCTTAAGATGTAACAAAAACCCGCAGAAACCGCAGTAATCGGTGTTTCGTCTTTGTGTCCTCTCGTTCGCTCTAGTGATCTCGAGAATTCTGATTTCGTTTCAGGTTTTCACTTCTCTGGAGATTCAAAATCTTAGAATTTTAAGATTCAAAATCTGGAGATTATTAAATCTCGTACATCATTTCTTTGAATGTCGTACCCCTCGGATATAAGTCATGGTAACTAATTTTTTGTAAGGATTCGAGAGTGGGTAGAAAATGTGAAATATGCAGATGAAAGGACAAGGAATGGACGAAATGTACGGAGATTTACCAACATGTTAATGTTTTGCTCCTCATGTTCATTAAGGTAGTCCATAACACTGGAGGTTTCATAGGAAGTAAAAGGTAAAAAAAAAAAAGAAGAACGGCTACTTGGATTACATTCTACTAGTGTTGTTCTACTCGGGTTACATTCATCCTGCACGGCGATTGACTAAGAACTGATTTTAACAAAGTCAGTGAATAGATACAGGCCAACAGGAAATCACAGAGCCATGTGGTGTTGGGAAAACATATTACGAATGTATGGCTTTCTTGTGATATACACATTCCGGTCACATTAATGTGACGACATGTCAGTTGCCAGAATAACCAACTTTCGCGGCGCGAACAGCTGATGAGTGCACCCAGGGAATGCCATGAGAATATTCCCCAGACCAAAACGCTGCCTCCTCCGGCTCGTACCCTTGCGGCACGTATTGCAGGGTGTTTTGTGTTCTGACGCTGAACACCGTACACGCTATGGCCCATCTATCCGATGGAGCATAAACCGTGATTCATCGGAAAAAGCCACCTTTCGCCACTCTGTTGCTGTCCAGTTGTGTGCAAATGTCAATCTTTGTCGCCAGTGACAGCCGTCAGCATCGGTGCACGAACCAGCCGTCTGCTGCGGAGCCCCAAATGCGGCAACGTTCGCTGATCTGTCGTTGAGGATACACGTTTGATAGCCCCCTGGTTCATCTGGGAGGTCAGTTGGTCCACGGTTGCACATCTGATCGCTTGCACGCATCTCCGAGCCGTCGTTCACCTCTGTCATCTACGGCCCGTGGTGCTCCATACTTGGCACTTCGCTGATTTTGGGTATTGCCATTCTGCCATGCACGGTACACTTTCACCACGGCGGTATGCGAAGGTTCTCAAAACTAATCGTTTCGGAAATACTGCAGTCCTTGGCTCGGAAGCCGATGATCATCATGCCCCTTTTGGAGATCGGATAAATCGCTACGTTTCTCCATGACTTCAACAATTGCAATGTTTTCTGCTTCCCTCTGACACCCTTCCTATACCCTCCCGCCTCTGATACTGGTACGTACCTTCTGGACATAACCATTTTCCGCTGATGTTGAACGTAGGGGGTAGTCACATTAATGTGACTGGACGGTGTATGACATTTTGTGATACTATAAACCTCTTAGCGCTTAGAAAAGAAAAATAGTTGCCATGACTTCAAACCCGGTTGGTCATGAGTAAGCTGAATAGGCCCGAATTCTCACAAACTTAAGTGGCATCCAGTGATAGTGTCACGTACAAATTTCTTCTGCGCCAGTCATTTTGATGATATCTGACCTTTGCTTGACGTTTTTAACCTTATGCAAATTACAGGTCACGTAAAGCTGTCATTAATGTCATTCCTGAGATTTCTTACATCGAGTGTTGTTAAGGTTATTGAACCTGCGAAGCGTTTCGTTTCTGTATAAAGTCCGCGATGTGTATAAACAAGTATAGCCCTGAATTCATCTCTAATTTGATTTTTCAGGTTTTTGTGACGAGAATGTCTTGTCTCGTTCTCCTTAGCTCTTTTTTTATCCTTTTATTCCCCCTAAGAGCTCCAGCGCATTTTCAACTTTTCCAAGTTGAAAAATTGAATTTCTCCTTGTCTGTCCCTTTTTATTTATTCTTTTCTACTTTTGTTGTGTTCTGTTGTTGCTTGACTCCTGTGAAGGACGAGTCGCTTAACCCTTTACCGGAAGGGCCACCATCGGTGATGAACGAGTTCCCTTCCCGCGTGGATCCTCCAACACGTCGCTGGCTATTGAATTTTGCGATCGCCGGAGGAGAAAAGGTGTGGAGCAATTGACCGTTAATGCCTACCCAGAGCGGTTGCGATGCTCTGGTGAAAATGGAGGAATGACAAATTGGGTTCCCCCTCCCACCATATCTGACTGAGTGAGAGAAGATGGATGGAGGAAATTTTTACTCCTCCATCTCCCATATGTTGTTGTTGTTGTTGTTTAGATGTAAACTTGCGCTTCATTTTGGATGCTTCAAAGCGAACTTTTCGGAACGTATTTTAATAAAAAAAAAGAGAGAGAAGAATAAAGCATAGGAAATAAAATAATGGGCTTTATACCCGGAATCCTTTTTAATTCTGAAGACTTGATTGGTGGTGATGGTTGCGGTGAATAACTTCTCGGATGTTCACTTCGTAAACGCTCGCGGCCTTTGAAACAACAAAAGGTGGAACGGGAATCTGAAGATTGCGCTCTGGGCCTTTGTATTGGTAGCGGCGGCGGCAGCGCATGTGGAATTTACTTCATTTATGCAATGGACGTCTTTGTTTTCCATTCCAACCCTGAATAACGATCAGAAGATGAGGAATTCGATGGGAGCGGGTTGCGTCCTGTGAATCGGAATCTAAGCTGCGGCGCGCCGTTGGCCTTTTCCCACCCGACTTAAAGAGTGCCCTAAAAAGGACTGACGGCTTTTAAAATGGAACAGCAGTCAAACAGTGACTGTATTAACGCTTTTTTTGGCAGGAGATTAATCTGTGGGGTCAGGAAGATGTTTTGGTACGTTTCCTTGTGTTTGCGGACCGAACGTTTTTAACCTTGGAACTTCACGTTGGGGTCTCAGATATTACAATGTGACAATGGCTGGAGTCTTTTTTTTTAATAAAAATAAATTTACATAGTTGCACCCTATGTAAATTTATTTTTATTAGCTAATTTGGAATATACAGGGTGTCCAAAAAGGTGTGACACATTTTATCGGTGTATTACCAACACACTAATAAAAATAAACAGAAACGGATTTCAATGTATGAAACTGTAACTGAAAAAGGATTATACATCCGGGGTATTAAAACAAAAGATGGCTACTCCACAGGAGAGAGCACGGACAGTGTATTGGTTTGTCGAAACGAAATCGGTGACTCAGACAGAAAAATTTTCGAAGACAATTTAATAAGGATCCACCGTATCGAAACAGCATTTTGGATTGGGAGAAGAGGTTTTTGGAAACTGGCAGCGTGCTATGCAAAAAAAGTTGGGGCCGCCCAAGCTAACAGATGAAGATGTGGAAAGAGAGAAGCGATTGATCGGAGCCCTAGAAAATCGATGAGGACAGCTTCCAGAGAATTGGGGTTGCCTAAATCCACGGTACATAAAATCGTACGTAAGACGTTACAATTGTATCCATACAAGATTCAGCTTGTACAAACTCTCCAACCAGATGACAAACCGAAACGCACGAAGTTTGCTGTTTGCATGTTAAACAGGATTGAAGACGATGGGGATTTTTTTTTTAATTGTATACACTGGCATCCAAGCTGTAGTTGTAAAATTTGTTGCATATTAATTTTTTTAGTTGTATACACTGAGCTGCCACTTTATTTAGGTACGCCTCACAAAATATGCAAATTGAGTGACTGCCTGATTTGCAAGTCATATGATCACAAATACTGATATATATAGTCTGAAGCCACTTTTCTACTGTTAGTTAAGCGTGGAACCAGTGATCTGACATTTTGTTAAGTGGAAGGGGGCTGGAATGAGCATTTCAGTAACGGCGATTCTCTTGAACTTTTCACCTGATAAACACAGTTTCAAGAGTGGATCAAGGAACAAAAAACATGTAGTCGACGTGACTCCTGTGGACGGAAAAGCAACAATCGCATACATTACTGCTCATTACAACTCAGCTAGCCAGAAAACAATATCAGTCGCACCTTGGCTCGAATGGGTTAACAAAGCCGAAGACCATCTCTGGTATCAATACTCTCAGTGAAGAACAAGAAAGCGCGCCTCCTCTGAGTAGAGCAGCATAAGAATTGGGCCATTGAGGATTGGAAAAAGGTTGCCCGCAATGAAAGGCTTAGGTTAATGTTTAATTCTCTTCATAATGTTGATGTATCCTCCAACGATTGATGGAATATGGCGAAAACAACGCGGAGTAACGGAGTGTGAAATGGTTTCTTGGCATAAGTTGGGTCCTCTAATATCTGTAGACGGTCGTTTGAACGCCAAAGCATGTATAAACACTATTGCAGATCAAGTTCGCCCCTTCATAGTCACAGTTTATTCGTACGTAGATGGCTCCTTCCAGCAGGATAATGCACCAGCACACAGGGTCCGAAACACAATGGATTAGTTCGAGGAACATGATAGTGAGTTCTCCTTCATGCAGTGGCCAGCTCAGTCCCAAGATCTCAAGCCCGTTGAACATCTTTGGGATGAGCTGGAAAGGACCGTTTGCTCCTTGCCTACACCTCCATCGAATCTCTGGGAATTGCGTATACTTCTCATGTCTGCATGGACCAACATTCCTTTTGAACGTTTTCCACATCTCGTTGAATCCATGCCCAAACGAATACAGGTGGTTTTGAGGGCTAATGGAGGTTCAACATGCTGCTAAACAGGTGGCTACACTGAATATGAGGCCCTTCAGTTTAAGTACGAAGGGAGATCAAAAAGTAAGTTGCACTTCCACGGTATGGCCATTTATTACACTACCTATACAAAAGCAACACGGCTATAGCAGCATACAATGTAGGTTCACTTTTCCACATAGTCCCCAAGAGACCCTAAACACCCGGCGCTTCTCTTTAATTGCTTAACGCAACCTGTTCAACGTTTGGCCCATAGAAATCGGATTGCTGCTCGCACCTCAAGTTTGGAGTGGACATCCAGTTGACGCGCCATTGCTTTTAGCCCGCTAGTCACACAAAACACGACGGGAAACCACAGCAACTGTCCTATCCGACGTCTGCGTAGTTAATGTCCCTTTCTCCGCTTTGCCCAAGATTGCGACACACAGCGCGCTCCTGCGGCGAGTTAGTGCAACTTACTTTTTGATCTCCCCTCATAGATGTTGTTAGAAAGCAGGAAAAAATAGAAAGAGCAGTATTTAATGAACAGCATTGTAAATGCGTTTCTCAAAGAAGTTTCCACGCAGTCCACTGTTTGGGTAGATGGAAAATTGATGTTGGTGGGTTCGAGAACCTCCCATTTCTTCTTGGCTAGTGCATCCACAACAACTTTTGCTTGTGCCGTCTTCTTACAATACCTGCTCGACTCGAACGGTTTTCATTTGAACACGCCTCGTATGTACAATTGAAATAAAAGATGTTTTTCCTCATATCTTAGAAAGTAAGCAAATATCTAAGTTGGGTCTCAGTACCGTCATAGCGACCGCGGACGTCCAACAATGCCTATGCTCATCTGCAACGTTACCGGTTCGTGTATATTTCTCGCACTTGTACAAGTGTTTTACTTTATTCGGATGGGTCGCCCGCGGTCGGCCATGACTGCAACAAACGTGGAGGCCGTTAAGAATGCTCATGATGCGTAGTCCGAAAAGATCGGTTCGCGAAAAACAAGGAAATGCACCAAAACAAATTTCTGCTGTAAGAATTATATTCAATAACTCACTGTTTGCCTGTTATTTCAGTTTAAAAACCGTCAGTCTTTTGTAGAAGTTTTAGGATTCGAAGTTGAGATAAAAATTACAGTCTGGGCTCGTCTACTTTTCTGTTTTTAAAGTACTCTGTTTTTAATTTTTTTGAACCAAAGAAGCTCAACAACGGAATGTTAAATGCGTCGAGATGGCGTTCTCAGTATTGGAAGCATATCGGGGCCCGAAAGGCAAGTTCATCAATTATTAAGATACACTAATGGTCTTTTAATTCTCTTTCCACGAGCATTGGTTAAAATCTTTTTCCCTTTTAAAAACGAAAATAGGGAAATACCATCCCATCAAAAAAAAAAGATTCTTTTTTCCTTAGTAAAATTTTTTTTCAAAAAGAAATCATTATAGTATCAGAAAAATCCCTCCCGTTTCGTCTTCGCTCTGCTCATTTCTTTCGCCCGTTTATCAAGATTTTCCCTTTCTCTTCCATCCCAGCAGAAAAAAGATTACGGTGGCATGAACTTTAAATAGATAACGTGAATTATGAACGGTCCCCTTGTTCGGGTGCCACGTGACTGAGATTGGGGCGAATGACTTTTTGAAAGATTCATTGGATGAAAAAGAGGTTCAGACCACGGGCTGTTAATTTTTCCAACTTCTTTTCTCCTCGCAACCCATCTGGGCCAGGGAGGACAAAGGAACTTTTCTTCCCTACCCGATTGATGTAGATCAACTTTGCAGGGAAATGCTTGATTTACGCGGGCTTCACGAAAGCATGCCCGCTCTCTCTTTCTCTCTATCTTGCCTTCTTCTGGAAAATGATTGGGTTGCCTATGGAAAGGGTAAAGCAGCAAGATTTTTAAACGAAAGGAATGTAAACGGGAAGATAAAGCGGCGAGCGCTTTGCATTCTTTTACGCTGAAAAAAAAAATGTTTGTTTGTTTTCTTCTTTTTCTTTTTGTGTATGCTTGACGTTTTCTTTTTAAAATCCTTTCCTTCAGCCTTATTACCAGGGATGTTTGTTATTAGGAGCTTTAGCTTAAAGCTGCTTCAAAAAAATGCACCGGTTATTCTGATCGTTTATCCGTTGTACGATAACTCGAAAACGCATTAACTTTTTCAAATTCTATTTTCATCAATAAGATCTTAGCTCCTGTATATAAACTTTCCAGGGTGTTTCGTTCGGTGGTGGCCCGTGGTAGCATTGAGAGCACATTGTAGAAAATTTGCAATGATTTACGGCCGTGCACCAAGATCTAGACCGTGATTTTCACATATTGTTAAACGAAGAGGGCGTCCGTTTTTACAACGCTTATATAACTTTGGCTATTTGGGTCGGGTTTGGGGATGAAATCTTGTGATCAGTATTTCAACCCCTTCCACTAGTCCGATCTTGCTGAAATTATGTACACATACGTAAAGTCGGTGACAATGCATGAATCTAAAAAAAAATTTCAAAAAATCCAAAGGGGGGGGGGGGGATTAATATGAAATAGAATTGGCTTATGTTTGTTTGTTCAAGAGATGGCGCTATGTGTACCTAATTTTGACAAAGCGTTTTTTTGAAAATTTTTTTTTCTTCACTTGTTGAAGAGTTAGGTGCACGGCCGTAAATCACAAGCATATTTAATACAATGTGCTCTCATTGCTGCCATCACCGTACTTTTTTGTCATTAACCACTTTTTAACATAGAGCTACGAGGGTTGTTCTGAAAGTAAGTTTCGTCATTTTTTTCAAACGGAAACTTTATTTCCAAAAAAATACACCATGGCATCATGAACTATACATCTTGCACTATTTTTCGACATAGTCGCCACCGATATTAAGAGCATTTGTCATAGCGTGCAATCAGTTTGAAGAAAGAGTAGCAACAGGCAGGCGTGCCTGAGGCTCTCTGATCTTACTGCGTGAGGTTTTGCGTTGTCGTCCAAGAGCACAACACCTTCACTCAAGAGCCCTGGTCTCTTTCGTCGAATGGCGGACCTGAGTTTGGTGAGGGTATCGCAGTAGCGTACACGCATTGATGGTCCCTTGATGGAGGAAATTAATGAGAATCACACCTTTCGTAAGCTGTACATTTGCTGTAAAGGAAAAAGTTAAAGGTAACATCTGGTAAATTGTGTTTACATTTTTTGAAACACTCTGTATATTAAGCTATCCGTATGTCATGTAAAAAAAAGTGAGGAGAAACGGATGAGTAACAATAAACAATACAAAAATTTATCCGTTCTCACAACAAAAACTTATAGACATTCCAAGAAAGAGTAAAAGAGTATAAAGAACAACTTTTTCTTGTTTTGTTTTTTTTTTTCCTGTAGGCCAGCAAACGGCGGTCAAGCACATATCCATCCGGGGCCTTTTGCCGGATACAGACTTCTACATGACGTACGAGGGATCCACGACTATGCCCGGCTGTTACGAAACGGTCACGTGGATAATCATGAACAAGCCGATTTATGTCACGAAGCAGCAGGTGAGAGCGAAATATTCACTTAAGTTGTTAGTTTGATTATGGTTGTTTTTCCTAATTAAAATTGGCGGTTGTTTTATTTTGTGCTTGTTTAGTTGTACGCCCTGCGGCGGCTGATGCAGGGGGATCGAGACCATCCGAAGACTGTGCTGGCGAACAACATTCGGCCGACGATGCCCTTGCACCATCGGGTCATTCTCACCAACATTGACTTCAGACATAAATCGGTGAGCCTTGAACTTCAACATCTGCTGGTAAAAAGAAAATATTACACAAACTGGCTAATTAGCTTAAGATACGCTTAGGTTGCACTAAATTAAAAATAGGCTAAATATGTTCGGGGAGATATTATACTCATTCCGAAGGAGAAATGATCCTATGTTAGTTGAAAGGGGAGTCCTTTTTATTTTGTTAATAAGGTTTATTTTTGGAATTTGTGATATTTCCCCTCGTCCTTTGTCCCTCTCCCAATCTTATGTATTTTCAGTGATGGACATGCATTCACATTACTTATTAAAAAAAAAAGCATTCAATTTCTTCATTAGAATAATCTCACTCATCACAATCGATAATATGGGTCTCCAACAGGTGGATAATATGTAACTCCCATATCAAAGATAAAAAAATCTTACAACTCCATCTCGAGGGTATGACGATTTATAAACTGTATTCATGTGCGCATAGGATTATCCAGTGATCTAAACATATGATCATCTGTGAGCGGCAAAATGTCAGGTGAGTACGGAGGATGAAGCTAAAGCTTCTCACCCAAGCTTTGAAAGGGTGTATAAAGATTGTTGTTAGAGGAGTTTCTGATGAGTCCGTTGGATATGACCAAAGGCTTTAAAGAAAAGAGTCAGCGGTACCTTTTTAGTAATACACAGACGGTCAACTCAATGAGCACCAGCGAGACAATTAGAAATACGTACAATCTAACTACACTGTCCAGTCAAATTAATATGACCACCTGTCAGTAGCCAGAATAGCCACCTTTCGCGGCGTGGACAGCTGCGAGACGGGCAGGAAGATTCCATAAGGCTCTGGAAGGTATTGACAGGGATGTGAAGCCATGCCGACTCCAGTTCTCTGGCGAGCTGCCGTAGATTGCGCGATGGAGGATCCATGGCGCGAATAACCCGATCGAGGTGGTCCCACAGATGCTCTATGGAATTTAAATCCGAGGAGTTTGGAGGGCCAGGGGAGTACCCTAAACGCATCCTCGTGCTCTTCGAACCACGCAGGATACCGCGCGCCGTATGGCACGTCGCATTGTCTTGCTGAAGATGCCATCGTGCTGAGGAAACACAATTTGCATGTAGGGGTGGACATGGTCCGAAAGGACAGATGCGTACTTCCATTGATCCATAGTACCGTCCACAATAATGAGTGCACCCAGGAAATGCCACGAAAACATTCCCCAGACCATAGTGCTGCCTCTTCCGGCCTGGACCCTTGCGGCACGTGTTGCAGGGTGTTTTGTGTTCTGACGCTGAACGCCGCACACGCCATCGCCCATCTGTCCGATGGAGCATAAACCGTGATTCATCGGACAAAGCTACCTTTCGCCACTCTGTTGCTGTCCATTTGCGGTACTGGCGTGCAAATGTCAGTCTTTGTCGTCGGTGAACAGCCGTTAGCATCGGTGCACGAGCCAGCCGTCTGCTGCGGAGCCCCGTACACAGCAACGTTCGCTGAATTGTCATTGAGAAAACGCGTTTGGTAGCCCCTTGGTTCGCTTGCACGCATCTCCGTAGCCGTCATTCACCTCTATCATGCATGGCCCGTGGTGCCCCACACTTAAGTAGTCGCTGATTTTGGGTATTGTCATTCTGCCATGCACGGTATACTTTCACCACGGCGGCACGCGAACATTTCACAAAACTAGCAGTTTCGGAAATATTGCCATCCTTGGCTCGGAAGCCGATGATCATGCCCTTTTGGAGGTCAGATAAATCGCTACGTTTCGACATGAATCCAACAATTGCAATGTTTTCTGCTTCCCTCTGACCCTCCTCCACCTCTGATACCTTCTGGACGTAATCGTTTTCCGCTGATGTTGAACGTAGGGGGTGATCACATTAATGTGACTGGACTGTGTAAAATTGACAGGTAAATCTTGAGCTGCAGTATTTGCATTTGTTGATGTTGCCATTATCTAAATGCTTCGTTGATCTTTCGTTGACCTTTTTGGTGGTCATTCTGAGCTCTTTTTCTCGCCATAGACGATTCCTCAGAACAACAGTTTTAGATTTTCCAATAAGCGCTGCAGCAGTTTCACATTCAGATTGATAAGCAGTTATTTGACCTCTTTTACCCATCATTTATATAAAATCAGCGACGGTGGACTTTGTCACAACACAGAAAAAATCTAACAATGGGTTATCTAACAATGGGATATTTCCCGATTATACAATCGGGTGCGTTCGCTTCTAGTTTCTAATAAATTCCACTTGAAACCATTTAGGAAGATGCTAATTAGTTTGCAATGATTTTGGATCATTTCCTTTAAATTTCAAGGGGGTATGCTTATGTTTTTTCCCCAAGCAGTTTTACTTTTAAATATTAAATTATCCAATTTTTGTATAAACTGCAAATAATTAATTTGTAATTTATTGATTATTTTTTGTGCTCTAGTAAATAAAATTGCGTACGTCTAAATTACAAATTATTTAACTGACTTTTATTTTCAGGATGGTCTTAGTTTTGCCCGAATTATTATTATCCAACTTATATAATGTAGAAAATATTTTTATCCAACGTCATTTCGAAAACAAAAGCAGCTAATATTTTTCCACGTTGTTCACATATAACAAATTAGTTATATTAGTTCAGGTTACTATGAAACGTCCACCTCGGATGGAATCTGAGATCACGGAATGTTCCTGTAATTTGGTGTCAGAGGAGTTCTATTATTTTTCATTCATTTCTCATCGCGGGGAAAATAGAAATTATTAAAAACAAATGAAAGAGAAAGGTATCTTTTAAAAATCACTTGTTTTGTCATTAAAACTCTCGTTTCTTCATTTTTGGAAGAGGGCTTTAGTTGTTACTGTTATACAAACGGGAATGCGAAGAATTTTTTTTTTTGTTTTTTTTTTTTTTTTTTACGGAGGCGCTCGAAAATGGAATTGGAAAAGGAATTTAGTTATTTATTTTTTGCGTAGATGTTAGAGGAGATTTTGCTGCATTGGCTAAATTTTCGAGGATTTCTTTGCAATCAGCAAATGCTGTTTAGAGAAGAGAGAGAGAGAAAGAGAGAGAGAGAGAGAGAGGAGGCGAGACAATGGACGGAAGTGCTGAGGCCAGCAATCAACTCTAGGACGCCACGTGAATTTAGCAACGCGCTGGGCGCCTCCCTTTGCCTTTTAGTCCGTTTTAACCCGAGCAGTCTGGGGCCGGAAAATGGGCAATAATATCTGTTAATGTTTTTCCACTTTGTTTTCAGCATGTTATTATAGTATCTTAAGAAAAGAGCTTTCTAATGCTTAAATGTAAACGATTGTTGCGTGTGTTTTTTCTTTGACAGGACAAAAAGTGCCCTACCATGTACAAAGAGATGCACTACAAAGGTAAGAATGACTTTTGCGTTTCAGCAAAATTTGAATATTTTGGGCTGTTTAGAATTGGGTTTTTGTATTTACTCAATGTTGAATACAAGAACTGTTTGCTAAGGTTATGAAAGGGATTACGCAAGATCTCCACCGTTTTGAAGGGAAGGCTACGTTAGTAATCAATTCTAATGTAGTGGACGGCATTATCCGACTCGAACAGTCTATGCAGATTCAGGCTAAAGGTACGTTTTCCTCGGTGCGACTATCGCGATGATCGTGCAACACGAATATAGTCGTCAGTCGATAACGTTTTTTGTTGTGAGATGATGAAATTATTCTCGAGGAAGTGGCGAATCATCCCTCACTGTCACATCCTACAAGGATCAAAGGGCCAAGAACAATAATATATATAAAGATGAAAAAGTGCAGTTCAAAAATCAAAGCCTTTGCACTTTGCGATTTTCACCACTTCCCACGGAAGAAAAAGCACCTTAAGGGACACGAGTTGCGATCTGACCACGAGGTGAAAGTTGCCATTCAATCCTCGTGTCGACAACAACCTCGGAATTCCCCTCCGAAGGGTTCACCCGACTAGTCACGGGAAAGGGATGGGGACTTTGTCGAAAAGTGAATAGTGCATTACATAGAGGACAAATGGAAGTATCAGATACAATGGATCAATGGGGCCTTTTTCGATGGAGTCCCTCTTCATTTTCGAGCTCAAACATACGATGTTTTTTGGCTTTTTCTTTTTTTTTTTTTTTTTCTCATATGGAGAAGTATTTCGTCGTCTTCCATTTTCTCAATGAAAAGGCATTTGAGTAATAATTTTTACGTCTACTCAACTTTTAACCCATTCTGTTAAACACAACCTTCCTCTATAACGATGTGATTGCTAATGAAAACACGACTAGTGAAAAATCAACAAATCGCAGACGCTCCGAGCAAAATGGTAATCAATGATTATCGTTGAACGATCATCGCATTGTCGCACCGAGGTAAACGTATCTTAAGCCCCTTACCCAACCCTACGTGCAATAAAACCATTTTTATGAGAAATATAGCTTGGTTATTCAATTTATGAATAAAATTATAAACAGAAAAAAATAAGGAAATAAAAAAATATCAGTTTTTCCTCTTTAGATGCAATTGTAATATTCCAAATTCGGGAGTCTCACTTTTTTACCCTTCAAATTGTGAAATTTTATTGCCTGCTTAAATGGCGATTTTTATGTCACTATCTTGTGTGGGGTGTTTTTATTTTATTTTTGAAATGTGTTGCCTGTGTTTATTTGAGGCGATTTTAATAAATAAATAAGAGTTCATTTTGAATTTAGTAGAAATTGAAATTGTGTGGGCTAAAATATTTTATTGGGTTGTTCAAAGTCATTGCGTTTTTTCCGATGATTTTTCAAGATGATTTTTTTTTAATATAAATACTGGTAAAACTCCTTATAACGAACTCGAAGGGACCAAGAATTCAGTTTGTTACAAACAGAATTCATAATAAGGAAGTGAAATCATTTAACATTGGCTGTATGTGTGGCTTGAAAAACTTGAAAAAAAATGTATCGTTATAAAAAAGGTTCGTTATAATGAGCTTTTACCTGCTAATCACTTCGTTCGATTAGTGATGAACTGAACAACGTGTCGCTCTACTGGGTATGCGATCTACCGTTTTGTGTGAGGCTGTGGTCATTTCATTATAGTGTGCAGTTCACGTTATTCTCCAACAGCTATTGTCGAAATGGGACTGGAGCATAGCCACCCTAATAACCCGCGTCTTCTTCACAATTTTTATTTTAGAATCGAGCCAGCTGCTCACACACACCTGATGCTGGATCTACAAAGTTCTTTTGGTGATTAAAATCCACGTGCATCAAATCCCATGTCTATTCAGAGTAGCATCTGCCTTAAATTCATCACTATGTACATTGCCAGCAACAAAAATTGCAACACATGAAAGGAATGAGTCAATTTTAACGAAATTGCACAAGAGGATAATGCGAGTGTCATACAATATATGAGTCTGGATGTGCATAGGATCCCAGTCAGGGTGTCCCGAAACTCCCTCTATTGGAAGAATGGTTCATTTCTAATATACATAGAATGATCAATGTGGCATGTGTATTGTAAGAGATTAAAATAGTCTCAACACCTGCCATGCCGCACAGTCGTACTCCTCGGTTTGTGGGACTTCGAGAGGCTGGGTGATCTTTAAAAGACCGTCGGATTGTAAGGAAAGCATTGAACACCTGCTTAACACCCAAAAGGCCAGAGTAGCACTAATCTTATCAAGATTGACCATTTGCAACCGTTTACTTGCAGTAGGACTGCAGTCACGTGTCCCTCTAGACAGACTACCATTTCTGCAAGAACACCGTTCTGTGCAGTTCATTGGTTCGCAAAAAGGTGACTGGCGCGCTGAATGCGATGAGAGAAGGTCTGCCTGGACATCCGTGATGGACCATTTTCTACGACACATAGGACCAACACAGCATAATGGTTTCGAGTTACATCAGTTACAACTCGCGCTCATCCTTAGTGTTTGTGAATGGAACATAAATCAGCGCAAGGTACGTCCAGGTTCTCTGCCGTTTTTGCAACAAGAGGGTCATTTACTTCCCGCGCTATCTTACAAGCTCTCCGACATGTGGCTCGACTTCCCTGAACAGACGATCTCCAGACTTGTCGCCAATTCAGGAAGTTTGGGACATGATGGGACTGTACAACCATGGTCGCAGCATTCCAGACATAATACTTGTACAACTGCGACAACAGGTTCTGGATGCTAGGAACAATATATCCCAGCAAGATATCCAGCATTTATACGACCGTATGCATGCACGAGCTAAGGCCTGCGTTCACCTGTATGGCTTATTAAATTCTATTGGGACCTTCGGGATACATAGCGTGTTTAAATTTCATTAACATTGGCCCACTCCTTCCAGTGTATGTGTGAACCTGGAACAAGAATTTGTTCGTTCAAGGACTAGGCAAGATTGCAATGTGTTACTCATTTTGAAGATACACTGATTGGAAGAAAGTAATTGGACACTTTCGATTTTAGACGTTTTGTCGAATATCTAGCAAAATACTTGAAGAATTATCCTGAAATTTCAGGGGTGTAAAGAGGATGTAACACTCCATATGTTTCAGCGAAGGATTTCTCCCGAAGGCAAATAGGGGACCAGCTACGAAGTGAACCAAAAATATAATGTTTGGGATCACCCTGTAAGAAATAATGCTTGAAATACGTTGTAGCTTTAGCATATGATTATGAGGCCTTCCTTATTTATTGTTTTCATTTGTATGAGAATAGCGCGTATATTCAGGGAGATATAAAAATTTCTTTAAAAAAATCGAAATGTTTTCGTAAGTTTTTTGTTTATAACAATGCAGAGTTTTCAACCCAATGCAATGCCATTTTCAGTAATCTTGACAAACTACAGTAGAGACCTTCCTTATTCAGTCAACCGCCGTGCAAGGTGGATGTAACCCGAGTTGAACAACGCTCGTATATCAAAACAGCCTTTCTCTATTTTGATTTCTGTTACTTATTCTGGAAAATGAAATCTGTAATCATGTTCCAGAATAAATTTTCCAGAAGCATGAAACGTATGAAACATTACAGGCTTCATGATTCCAGAACATGAAACCTGTACTGTTGTCAACTACCTTAATAAACATGAGAAGCAAAGTGTTGGCGTGTTGTTAAATGTCCGTACATTTCGTCCATTCCTTGTTCTTTCATCTGTATATTTCACATTTTCCACCCATGCTTGAATTCTCATAAAAAAAAAAGTTGCCATGACTTATGCCCCAACCCTCGTATTTTTGGTTCACTTCGTAGCTGGTCCCCTATTTGCCTTCGGGAGAAATCCTTCGCTGAAATATATGAAGTGTTACATCCTCTTTACACCCCTGAAATTTCAGGACAATTCGTCAAGTATTTTGCTAGATATTCGACAAAACGTCTAAAATCGAAAGTGTCCAATTACTTTCTTCCAATCAGTGTATTTCATTCGCACCGACCGAATACAATCATTTGCAGGGAAAAAAACGCAATGTCTTTTTGAACAACCCAATAGTTCCTTATACTTTGACAGATTTTGTTTTAAAGTAAAAATACGATTCTAAAATATGATTCTGGTTCTTTTTGTTTTCTCGCACAGCTAACTTATGGAACCAGCCTTAGACGCTAAAGGTTTTCCTTGAGCGAACGTGGGGGAGGGGGGCGCTTTCCTCTGCTCAACACCCACCACCACAGACCCACTGTTCGAGAGAGAGAGAGAGCGAAAGACACAACAACGGACCAGCTATTGACCTCCAACAACCCCCCCTCCCATGGTCATTTTTGGAGGTTCGAGTTCGTTAAACGTCTGCTTGAAGGAAGGCCCATCCAACTTCCATTGCGATCGTCGCCAAGAAGAGAACACGGGAGAAGATCTCACTCCTCCCCGCAGTGCATTTTAGAGTCAAAGTCGTCCAAGCCCCCCGTTTCTTTTCCTCTACATAGATCTTCTGAAATACCGTTGCTGAAAAAAAAGTGCAATAAAAGACAACAGGAACAGTGCATGGTATGAGGCCCAACGCTAGAAAAGTGGTGTGTGTGTTTTTGTTTATTTTTTTTATTCGGGGGGGAGGAGAAAAGAAAAGTGTGATAATAAGTTTGTGTGGTGAACAGTTGGGATAAACTGTTTCTTTAAATGGAATATTTGTTTAAAGGACATGTTATCTTCGGTTTCCATTTTATTAAGCGGAGAGCCTGCACGATCAAGTTGAGAAAAGAGAAAGTTGGTGTCGCATATCTTTGTTGTTGTTGCTGTTGGTGAAGGAAAGACAAACCCAAACATATCTCTTTGTACAAAGACTCTTACTACTGTAACAACTACTACTACTGAATCCATTTATCATCTTCACTGCCCATGCCATTTCATAAGTGAACGCGTCGACATTTGGAAGGGTTGCTGCAACCTCGTGGAAATTTCGTCGGTGAAAAATTCTTTCCACGGTGAAAAGTGATCATATTTTGGCCATTATTTATTTATTGTTTATTTATTTGTTGTTTTTTTTTCTTTTTGGCAACCCATTCGGAAATGCGGTTGATGGTAGTGGTACCGTCAAATATCAAATTTCCTCCTCGCTTTTTGTATTAGAACTGACTGAGAATTAGCTTCGTGATATGAACAACAGTGTAGAGTTTTCTTTATATTTTTGTGTTATCAGGTCTAGGGGAAAGGTTTTTATTTTCGTTTTTGCAAATAGTTTTACAATTGGCGCTCAGATTAATGCATAAATGATTTTTTATTGATCGAAATAATCTCCATCATTATCAACAACCTTCTCCCAACGAGATACTAAATCATGAATTCATTTCTTATTAAAGTTGTACAGTTGAAAAACAAACCCAGTTCATGTTTTAGCTCTTCTTCGGTCTTGAAGCACTTTGTTCCTCAAATGGTTATCCAGAGATCGGAAAAGGTGATAATCTGTTGGAGAGATATCCGGCGAGTATGGTGATGAGATAACACTTCCTGGGCAAGTTTGTTTATTGCCTGACGGATCAGCTTTGCCATATGTGGACGTGTGTTGTCATGCAGAAAAACAGCACCCTTACGGTACGCAAGAGCTGGCTGTTTTTGCTAGATTTTTTTGTGTACACGTTGAAGCTGACCAACGTGATAGTTTGTCCTGGATTTTGGAGCTCATAATGGACTACACCAACTGTTGTCCACCAAACACTCAAGAGAATCTTCCTAGGGTGGAGTTCTGGTTTGCTCGTGTACGAGGAGGTTCATCTGCTGATAACCACTGATACGAACGTCGGTTATTATCATATACAGGGTGTTTCTAAATTATCTCCCGTATTCTACAAGGTTATTACTCAAAAACTGTTACAGATTTTAACGTGATTTTTTTATATTCGCAAAGAAAAACTCAGAAAGTTTCTTAGCATTCCTAAATAAAATTCAATGAGACCCCCCCCCCCCGCCTTTATGGCATTTATGATTTCCTCCCATGTTGGGGCTAGCATTTCAGCAATTGTTTCAATTATTCTGTTCTTGAGAGTTTCAATGTCATCAACTTATCCCCAGAAGGAGAAAACCAGAGGGTTCACATCGGGTGAGGGAGGGGGCCAAGAGATTTGGCCCATTCCTTCCAATCCATCGTCCTGGAAGTTCGTATCGAGGCACTGCCTAACTTGAAGAGGTCCTCCATCTTGCTGATAGACTCTGAAGTATAGAAGAGGTCCCCCATCTTGCTCCGGAAGTATAGAATGTTGCCTCATCAGAAAATAAAATGTCCTCAAGGAAGGTGGGATCATTGCCGATTTTTTTGGAGCATATCCTCAGCAAACTTCTTGCGTTTCGGTCGGTCATCTGGCTTCAGCTCGTGCATCACCTGGATTTTGTAAGACGAAGGCGGTGCTTCGCTATTTTATGTACGGATGTCATTGGCATATCCATTCGACGAGCCGCTTGGCAAAGTGATTTACGAGGACTACGATCGAACGCCTTCCTGACCTTCTTTACTCTCTGTGGTGTCGCAGAAAGTCTTTTTTGTGTAACAGGTTTCTTAAAACTTCTTCATGCCATAGCTTAACTGATTTATGATTTGGAGGATCCTTTTTAAAGTTTTTGAGTAATAAACATGTAGAATACGGGAGATAATTTAGAAACACCCTGTATAACCCATTTTTCATCCCTTGTAAGAATTTGACCAAGAAATGGGTCGGAATTGTTACGCGATACCAGAGAAGTGCAAATGGTGAGAAGTCGGTGATGCTTATTGTTTTCAGTCAACACATGGAGCACCCATTTATCCAGTTTTCTCACTTTTCCCAATCTTATGCAGAGGACTTCTTATGGTCCAATCGTCACATCCAAACTTAGAAGAAAGCTCTGCACTACATTGGCTTCGATCCGACTTAATTTCAGCTCTCAGGGCGTCGTCGTTGATGACTGAAGGTCGGCAAGTACATGGTTCATCTTCAAGACGCTCATCACCATTTCTAAATTTTTGAACCAATTTTGTGACGTCCGGTCGATGACAGAATCATCACCGAATGCTTACAAATGTTACGAGGCTGCTTTATGGCCAAGTTTAAATTCATCCAACAGGCAGGCTCGAATTATTTGTGATGTAGATACCAATTTTGTTTTTTCAAAATAAAATTGAATGTTTTCACTTTGGCCATTCTTTTGCACTTACTTGTCTATCATTTCTCTTTAATGTAGAACAAATTTGCATTATTCGAATCATCCTACGAGAGCATTGTAACCATTGAAAAAGTAAGGGTGAAGAAACGAAAAAAACTTTCCCCTGGACCTGATAGAATTTTTTTTATTATTTTTTATTATTATTTTAAATGGTGAAACGGGTCCTTTTGTCAAGTGACGTCATCCTTCCTCTCAGCCAAACCAAAGGCCGCTTGTGTCGAGAAGTCGGCCTGGACGTGTCGTGGTAAGGGGGTTTGGTTGTTGACATTCATTATTATAATTTTTTTTTTCGTTTTCGTAATGCTTCCTGCCAAATTAAATGTTAATAAGCTCCCGGGCTACGTGATTATCTACAACAAACGAACTATAAAACAATTATTAAACCAAATAATATCTCCGCTTTGTGGTACCCACTTCGTGTTCTATCTCTTCGTGCAGCGGACTCTTCCTCGCTTTTTTTCTTTTTGTTTTTGCCGAGAGGGGTCACGAACAAAGAAAAACGAAGTCAAAATTCGATGATGGAATAATGATCGTTCCGATTAGGTGCCGTTAGAAATTCAACCAATCAAATCAAGCCCGTTCGTTTTCTGTATATAATAATAATAATATTAATAATGACAATAAAAAATAAATAAATTAATGAATTAAAACAAAGACGCCATTTTTAATAACCCAGCCAATCAACCGCTCCATATCAAGTTTGTAAATCCCGCCATATCAAAAAGAATTAAAAAAAAACTAAATTAATTATAAAAAGAAAAGAAACTTTTATCCTTCCTCGCAAAATGGCGCGATGTGGCGACGACTGCGCCTGCGTGGACGGCGTTTACATATCGTCCAGTGACGTCATTATACCGTTTATGATCCAATCAACCAATTTACTCGTACAGAGTTTGTATTTTCTACAGTTGTATATACATATACATAAGAATTATATATACTATAAATAAAAAAAAATTATATATATAAAATAAATATATATTGAGCTGCAATAAAAATGAAGAATGTTAGCCTAGAACTTGGTATGGTCCCTTTTTTTTTTTTTTTCATTTTGATTCATGAATTTTGAACGGCTTTGACGTTGAATTGTTATTTCAAAACTGGTTAAGTATTTAAAAGAATTTATTGAAGACAGCTCCTGAAAACGTTTTCTTAAGATTTTTCCAATATTTGATTTCCAACATCTATTTGAAAACTTCAACTTCAAAATCAGTTTAAAATTCAACCTCAAAGCAGTGCAAAATTCATGAAAAGTGTGTTTAAGTATCATCATAGGAATCAACATGAGTGAAATTTCCACATCTGAGCTCACAACATCAAGGACTCTCCAACTTATTTATTTAAGTTTTTTACCTCATTATTTATATGAAGTGATTTCTTTAATCTCATCTCAAATATAAACGATACGTAAAATGGCGCTACTTGGACACGTTTTTTGCACATTTTTCAAGATTCAAAGTGAAAAAATAAAGTTAGGGCAACAAAAACTTGTTCATCGTATCGACCCAACCGTTAGGATTAGCTATCATAAAACATTGAAAATATCTAATGCACACACACACACACACACACACACACACACACACACACACACACAC
>JAHWFO010007316.1:4094086-4114500 GCA_023313115.1 Rhysida immarginata
ACACACACACACACACACACACACACACACACACACACACACACACATAAAAAAACAACATAAAGTGGTGTCCAAGTAGCAAATAGCCCCGTTGTTGGGGCTTCTTGAACACCAAGTTTCGTTTGTTGGAAAATCTCTTAGTCCGTAAAATGTAACTGAAGGATCGTCAATCATATTTGTATAGGTTTACGCCTTTCACTGAGGAAAGGGCAAACTCAGCTTTGTTAAAAAAGGCCATAATGTCATCTCGATTGACTGATGACCTGGACCGCTTGATGTTTGATGCAACCCTGATGGATAGGTTGTTTCTGGCGATAAAAGAAACCTGGACCTGGGGTGTTGTCCTTGAAGACCTGGACATGTTTTCCTTTTTATTCAAGTATTTTTTCACCACATCTCGAATATCGCCCTTTATCAAATTCGCAACAATAGCCAGGTTTTCAAAAGTCAGCTGTATCTTCCGTACTAATGTTGTCCGAGGCACTTTGAAAGTTTCTTCGGCCATCCCCTCCCGAACTGCATCTATATCTTTTTCCAGGTCTTCCACTTTATAATTCATGTAGGGTTTTGACCCTGGAGTCTTTTGATACGTCCGCACCATTTTTAATCTGGAACAAAAAAAAAAAAAAGAAAAACACAAATAAACAAACACATAACCTAACCTCACTTTCGTGACACAGGAATGAACATATGTGCGTTGTGTTCATGTAGCCCTTGGATGTCTAAGTAGCCCCACTTTACGATAAAATATACAAAAATACGTGGGCACAGTTTTAGCTTGAAATTTTATTTTATTTTATATTAAGCAGGCCTATGAACTATCACGGAGACGGGAACTGCCATTGGGACGCAAATTTGGCCTTTGAAAGAAAATGGGAGAAACAAAATTATAACTAAAGACAAATACAATGATCCAAGCTACAGAGTCGAGTCACCGAATTATGACCACCTACCTAATAACTCGAATATGCTCCTTTTGCAGCCAAAACAGCAGCTAGGTGACGGAGCATGGACTCAATGAATGCTTGGAAAGTGGCAACAGGAATCTGTGTTCATGCGAACAGCAGAGCATCACGTCACTCATGAAGATTCCGGGGTGGAGGGTCTCGCAGAATTCTCGCATGATTAAGATCCGGGGAGTTTGGAGGCTAGGGTAATAAGTGGAACTCATCCTTATGCTCGGCAAATTTTGGCCACGTGGCATGTGGCATTATCCTGTTGAAAGATGCCTTCATTAACAGGATACACAGTTGTCACCTGGTCGGCAACGACGGATAAGTATGCACAGCTATTGACGGTACCTTCCAGAGGAAGTAATGGACCCAAAACAGGCCACGAAAACTTTCCCCTGAAAATTACACTGCCTCCTCCAGCTTGTTGCCGCCCAAGCCTGGTTTCGGGTAGTTTGCTTTCGAATGTCTCCCGGCGGATACGCCAGCGCCCATCGATACTTTGCAGTAGAAAACGCGACTCATCGGAAAATGCAACCTTTTTCCACTGTTCTAGGGTCCAAGGTTTGTACTGCAATGCAAGCGCACGTCGTTTCTTGCGATGCACTCGTGTAAATATGGGTGCTGGAACGAGACGTCTGTTCTCGATAGCTTTGGGTTCTGGTGCATTCCTCGTTCATTTGGGGTGTCAATGTATCGAAGGTATTGTCGATCAGCCGTAGTCCCCTGCAGTTAGCACGCCCGGAATGCACATCTTGTCTATTCTTCCATTCAGTGTACGCGAACAGTTCACGAAAGCTGCGGTTTCCGAAATGCTGCCACCTTTGCACTGTGCCCGATGGTCATACCTTTTTCAAGGTCTGTTAGGTCACATGTTTTACCCAAGACTGCGACTATTGCTGTACGAACTGTTCCTCTGAAACCACCTTTATGTGTCTTCCAACAGGCAGGTTTATCCGCCCCCTCTGTGAATGGACACAACCGTATTTACATAAACCTGCGTGGCGGTCATAATTCAGTGACTCAACCCTGTATTATAAGGACAAAGGACATTTTGTCTTTTTATACTTTTTTATGTCAATGCAAATGCCATTTATAACTGCCATCAATAAGCAGTTATTTATCAAGCAAAAGATTATCAACAGATTTTTATCAAGAGATTTTTTTATCAAGCAATGTTTTTTACCCTTTTCGCTACGAGGCACATTTTAACGAATCAAAACTGCATTTTTCCACAAGATAACGCACCTGTTCATCATGCGAGATGTTTACTGAAAAAGGGGATCCCAGTTATGGAATGGCCAGCATATTCCCCAGATTTCAATCCTATGAAGAACTTGTGGGGACTGTTATCTCGACGAAATGATGCTCATGAGTGCCAATATGAATACGTGAAGGCGGTCATTGAGGAGCAACGTCTCTAAAAATGTCTTAAACTTAATTAATTCAATGCCAAGGAGATTATATTGATTATTCATCATCTTCATCGCAGATAACAAATTTTATTTATTTCTCAAACTATTGTCAAATGCCTCAATAAATTATGGGCAAGCTTTTTTTGGCCCAATGCAACATGTAAACATTGGGAAAAAAATTCTAACATGTAATTTATAACATAAAAGGTTCCGATAATGTTTAATTACAATGGAGTTAATAGCTGTAAATTTATCATTAATTTTGTATTAACACAAGTTGCATAAGATAAAAATGCTTGATTATTACGCTAAAGTGCGACTTTTAGAGTGTTTGCATTGTGTATGCGTGTGCGTGCGTGCGAGAGTCAGTGCCTTAACCGATAATCGAGTGGTGATCATAAATTTCGACTTATCGCTTGGAATATCGAACAAGATAAAGTCAATTATTTGAATTTGTCGCGTTCCTTGTTTCTAAGGGAGAGTATTTCCTGGAACCCCGAGTTGTTGTGGACAGCAAAAGTGTGGCGATTAAAAAGGACGTGACGTGTCCTTAATCATTTTAGTGTTGCTTCCTTGTAACGGCTTATGTTTCCCGTTATCCGTTGGGTTTACGCGAAGATGAAAGATGTAGATTCAACAAGCGATTGAAATCACCTGGCGTTACTTTATTTAAAAGATTCTCTCCGATTACTCTAAATTTATTTCGTTTGGGGAGGGAGGGGGGATTTTTTGGATCTTATTTTGCTCCCCATGGTGAACTGCAGTATCGCTTTCTGTATTTTCTCGTACAGAAGAAGGGCATCAGTGTACTTTAATTTTTCTTTTTTAGAAAAGTTTATGATGCAGGTGACCACCAAATTGTCTTGTGAAAGTTTAAATTTACAATTTTTCTATGCATTGGAAATGGAGAGAGAGCGAGGAAGGGGGACCTCCAAATTAGACATGGAATTAATTTAAGGAATACTTAAATAATTCGCGCTCACACAATTGGTTTCTCTCTCTCTCTCCTCTGTGGCCGCTTTTGCTGTTCGTGTAGTAGCCGAGGGCCCCGTACTCGTTGGTACTAAGCGTTGGTAAGCTTCTTAGTGTTTTGCTCTTCAAGGGTTTCCTTGTAACAGCGGTCAAACTGACTCCGCAGATTTCTTAGCTCAGTCGCCACCCATGCACGAACCAGGCGATACTGTGGCTTTGTATTCTGAAAAAGTTTAAAAGAGTGAGAGAGAGGGAGAGAGAAAGGGAATTGAACAAATCCTTAAGGTTTAGAGAAGACTGATCTAATTCGGCAGCCGGCGATGGATGGGACGCCGAGCGACAAGGGAGGCGCCGCCCTGGCCCCGCCGATTTCCTCCGTTTTCCTCCCGCAACCGGTGCGGGGGAAGGAGAAGGATTTTCTTTTGGCGGTCAAACGAGGCGATGCACCCTGCGTTCAGAGGTAAGCAGTATCTTTAAAGTTAAATAAAGTTTTAGAATGTGCTTAGAAAATTTAAGTGTTCTAATACTAAGATTTTTTTTTCAAGACTTCTCCGTGAAGGAGGTTTGGACATCAACTGCGTCGACCCCCTCGGCCGTAGCGCTCTCACCATGGCCATCGAGAATGAAAATCTCGACCTGGTTCACATTTTGGTGGACGGAGGCGTCGAAATTGGCGACAGTCTCTTGCACGCCATTGACCAGGGCTTTATCGAGGCCGTCGAGTTCCTCCTGGACAAGGACAAGGGCGCCGATGATGCCTCCAGAGAAAAGGTAAAGAAATCGAGACACTTATTTCATTCATTTATTTATTGTTTCGGTCAAGAGACCTTTTAACTTTTGTTCGCTTTTTGAGGAATATTGGTTTCAGACGAAATTTAACGGTTCTATTTTTCTTAAGTTTTCTTTGGGCTGTCAGAATTTTTCGCTTTATTGAAAATTTCTATATGTTGAGCAGTATTTAGATAGGATTCTATTAAGAGTTTTCACGTCGTGGCATGTGCGTCAGCTTCTTCATAGTGTAATGAAGAATGAAACCGCGTCTCCTTGTTTTGTGAATCGCTTTGAGTGATATTAATCTACCTGATATTGACAATCGCTCTGGGATTAGAGTGTGAGCTAATTTAAATGTTTTTTATGTTACTGTAGATTTATGGGATTTAATTTTTATTTTCGTTTTGGCATCAGCTATTTTTCCTTCCTTCTATTGAAGTTGCCAAATGCGTACCGATGTCGTAAATTGTATCGAATCTAATTAAACGTGTTGCTAATGTTTGTAAGAAACTCATTTTATGTAATGACTTGTGATTTGTAGTGTGTTCACTGAATTGTAAAAATGAGATGGAACATTTCCTTAACTAATGGAATAGTTATTAATTTTAAAAATAGGTTATAGTTTTGTCAACAATTTTAATTTTTATATTTATTTATTTATTTATTTAAAATTGTAAGCAACCGGCCGAGTGCCCAGTGACAGCTTGCAGCTAAGAAATTCCAATGAAAGAGAGAGAAATTAAAGTAAAATAAAATTATAGATTATATAAAAATGAAAATGTTAATATTAAAAAAATTGTAATCAAAGAAAAATAGTCAAGATTTAGAGATGAGTGAAATATTTTTAATAATTTTTTTTGAAATGGTTCTAATTCATTGCATTGATATCAATCAGATTGGATATATATTGGATACTTTAAACATTCTACAGAAGGGTAAATTATTTAGAAATTGTTTTCTTTAGTAAAGGTAAATAAAAAATTTCATTGTTTCGGGAATTGAGCTTGGATGCACGTAATTGGACATAATTAAGAAATTTAGAAGAGTAAATGATATTACGATAGAGCTTAAATAGCAAACATCAAAAATAAACCTTCTCTTATATACAGGGTGATCCATTTAAGTGTACACGTGGAAATATCTCGAAAACAAAGCACTGTACGAAAAAAAAAATGTCCAAAATCAAAAGTGAATTACTTTGTGGGGGAAATTCTTTAGCCAAAAAATGTCCCCCCCCCCCCCCCAGGGGGGGCAGGGGGTAACTTTGAAATCTTAAATAGGAACCTTTTTTTTTAATGGTGTATTCAGATTGTACACAATATTCGAGAAATGTTTTATTCTTGGTGTTTTTTTCAATTGAAAGTGGGGAACCCAATTTTATCGATGAAGATAAAGAGATAGAGGGTGGGTCTTTCAGACATTCCTATTATACTTTTTAATGGTCTTTAAGAATCCGAAGTCAGAATTTCAAAAATCCAATATTTTTCAATACACATGCATAGACTCTGTCTCCATAGGACTGCTGCCCCCAAAAGTTTACTTGTGCACTAAATAATTTTGAATTTTTGGAATTCTGACTTGGGATTGTTAAAGAGCATTAAAAGTAGAATAGGAATGTCTTTAAGACCCATTTTCTATCTCTTTGTCTTCATCGATAAAATTGGGTTCAAAACTTTAAAATTTCCACACTTTCAGGGCCTCTATCTCCTAAACGGTTGATCAATTGAAAAAACACCAAGAATAAAACATTTCTCGAATAAATAATGATAATTATAAACTGGAGATAACATCAAACCACACGGAATATTGGGTACAATCTGAAATCTTAAATAGGAACCCTTATTTTTAATGGTATATTCAAAGTTACAAGGGGGGGAGGGGCTAATTTTTTGGCTAATGAATTTCCCCCGCGAAACAATTCACTTTTGATTTTGGACATTTCTTCGTACAATGCTTTATTTTCGAGATATTTCCATGTCTACACTTAAATGGACCATCCAGTATAAGGTGTTTCAAATAAGCTGTAACAGTGGAATATTTTAAGAAATACAGATCGTAGCGAAAAAACAAACAAAAAACACATTTAATATGTTTCAAAAAGCTATCCAATGATAGCGAATTCAACCCACCGCCTCCACTCTCTGATGGGTGAGGGAGGGGTAACTTTGAAATTTTAAATCAAGAACTTCTATTTATAATGGTATTTTCAGATTGAACGCAACATTTGAAAAATGTTTTAGTCATGGTGGGGGTTTTTTTTGTTTTTTTTTTTTACAATTGAACCAACCGCTTATAGAGAGTGGGTCTTGGAGACATTCCTGTTCTACTTTTTGATGGTTTTAAGAATCCAAAGTCAGGATTTCAAATATCTAAAAAAAATTTCAAATATCTAAAACGCACAGATTCTACTTTTCTAATTAAAAAATTTTGGATTTTAGAAATTCTGGCTTCAGCTTCTTAAAGACCATCAAACAGTCGAATAGGAATGTCTTTAAACCCCGCCCTCTATTTCTTTGTTGTCATCGTTAAATTGGATTCAAAACTTTAATTAAAAGTTCCATATTATGAGTGCCTCTATTATCTAAACGGTTGGATAAATTGAAAGAAAAAAAAAGAAAAAAAAAACAAGAATAAAACATTTCTCAATATGCGTTGTGTTCAATTTGAAAAAAACCATTAAAATAGTGGTTCCTATTTAAGATTTCAAACTTGGAATTATGAATTTTAAGGATATTTTTCGCGGGCCGGTTAAATTTTTTCGCGGCCCGACGTTTGAGAAGCGCTCTTCTAAAATAAATGCACAAGAAAGGTTTTATACAGGGTGTTTCAAATAAAGTGTAACAGTGGAATATCTGGAGAAATTCAAATCGGATCGAAAGACAAAAAATACACGTTTAATATTTTCCAAAAAACTATCCAATGTTACAAAACTCGATTGCCCCCACCCCCGTCCGCTGTATATTCCACTGTTACACTTTATTTGAAACACCCTGTATAAAACCTCTCTAGTGCATTTATTTTAGAGGAGCGCTTCTCAAACGTCGGACCGCGGAAAACTTTAACTGGTCCGAGAAAAATATCCATAAAATTACTAATTCCAAGCTGCTTTACGCGCCTCTGATCTCATGCAAATAATTTATTTTCATTACGTTACCGGTAAGCAGAGAGAAAACTGTTTTATAGAATTGATAAAAGTTCATGTTGCTTGTTCTTTGTGCTCATTAAGATAAAGGTCTCTTATTGAAACTAGTCGGTCATCATCAATATGCAGTATTGTAAGGCTTGTTAAACAAAGTTTATTTTACGGCGCGATATTGTTTTCTAGAGCGTACCGAGCGATTTAAGATTCCAATCAAACTTGTTTATGCTTGCTATGACAGAAAGAGGTACAGCCCAAAAAAAAAAGAAACAAAGGCTCTAAAACCAATTATTTTCTATGCCTGAGAGGTCATGCCTTTTAATCTAGAGAGAGTATTTTTATGCCTTAAGACAAGAGCAATTATTAGAGTTAAGACAGGTCTCCATTTTATTGCATTGCTGCCTCTCTATCGTTGTCCTGGCGAGTGTTGCTCGGTAACCTAAGCCAATCTGTTGAGAATGGAAGACCAAAAAACAAGTTTCAGATTTCTAATAGAAATTTTGTTTTTATTCCGCTGTCCCTTCGTATTGTCTGTGCTAAATTCTAATTAGTTTTAATATTAAAAGGAAATATTTTCTTTTTAAAATGACAGGCCTTTTAAGGTCCCTCGACATAATAAAAATAGGCAGAGAATGTGTAAAAATTGATTTTCTTCCAACTTTTTGAAAAACCTTCGGGCAGCAGGAAATGAGTGCGCTTTTCCGCAATGCTTGTATGTTTTGAGTGGAAACAGTTGTGGCGATGACAAAGACGAGGCAGGACTGTAGGCTTTTCGATGGTCCGAAGTTTGTTTGTTTTTCTTTCGTTTCTGAATTATTCTTTATTTGCGTTTTTCGTATCTTTTCAGGCGATCGGAGGTGGAGCGTTTGCCCCGGAAATGACCCCGCTGGTATTAGCAGCGCACCGGAACCACTACGAGATAGTGCGCCTTCTGCTGGACCGCGGCATCTCCATCCCCGTGCCGCACGACGTCCGCTGCGACTGCGAAGAGTGCGTGCGCTCCAGCGCCCAGGACAGCATCCGCCACTCCCGCTGCCGCCTCAGCGCCTACCGTGCCCTCGTCAGCCCCTGCTTGTTGGCCTTGGCCACGCGAGACCCACTCCTCACCGCCTTCGAGCTCAGTGGACAGCTCGAGCGGCTTTCCTTCAGCGAACCTGAATTCAAGCAGGAGTATCTGGTAAGAGCTCACTGAGATTTCCTTTCTAAGGTGCAGGCCAAATCATTGGCAACGAATGTAAAATCTCATTCAAAATTAAAATCTTCTAAAAATGTATATAAAATCTGTGACCAAATGAATAATACAAAATTTTATTAAATTCTGATCACTAGTTACAGTGGTGGCCTAAAATTTAGCACCAACCAAATGGATCCAAAAAATATTGCCAATATTTGTAAAAATCAAGGCTCAAAAGTTAATTCCACTCCTACTGCAAAATAAACGAGACTGTCTGAAAAAAATATTTAAAAAAAATTATTTTTTGGAGGATACACTATGAAAAGGGGAGCATGTTTCAGAATATTTAGCACCCTAACGTGTTTGCGACTTAAACGTGGGTTCTGCATTGTAAGTATTTGTTGTATTAATATACACATTGTATAAACAATAATTTTAATTTTACTTGGAGATGTTTTAACCAGCAATCGTGGGAAAACGACAAAACATATCGCCCGATCTCCGTGAACAAATTAGACGGTACGCCGTTTTGATGCTAACATTTGATGCCATTGCCAAAATTGTTAATTACAGAAAATCATGTTGTATACATTCAATTCAGCGGTACAACGACACTGGTTCTGTTAGAGATCGTTCGAGACTAGGAATACCTAAAAAAAAAAAAACTAACCCCGCACATCGTCTCTCCAACAAAGACAGATCGTTAACTTTAACAATGATTCAAGGTGAATTGTCTGCTCATCATCACGTTAGCATTGATTCTCGTGCTATTCGTCGACGATTAAACCAGTTTAGTTTGCTTGGGCGAGTGGCACGAAAGAAACCTCTTGTGTCGTTAAAGAACAGGAAAGCTAAGGTAGCCTTTGCTCGCGCCCATCTGGACAACACAACACTGGAAAAACGTGTTGTGGTCGGATGAGACAAAGGTACAGCTCTTTGCATGTGATGGCAGAAACATGAAACATACAAGCCACAGTGTTTCCAGCCAACTATGAAACATGGAGGGGGAAATATGGTGTGAGGTTGTTTTACCTGACATGGCGTAGGCCCAATCCATCCTATAAATCGCATAGTAGATCGTTCTGTTTACAAATCCATCCTTGAGGACATGAGGCTTCCTTATGCCGATGATAATCTGGCTCTTACATGGTCATTTCAGCACGATAACGACCCGAAATTACCAGCAGACTTGTCAAGGAATGGTTACAGACAAATCATATCCAAGTTATGGAATGGCCTGCTCAGTCATCAGATTTGGAATGATTCAAAAGAGCTGTTAAAGAAAAAAATTCTCAGCAGTATTTTTACACTACTCGACATCATCAAAGAAGCATGGAAAAACATTCCCGAAGATCGGTGTAAACGTCTAGTGGAATCCATGCACAGACGATATTTTGGTTACCCAACCAAATACTGATTCTATGATGCATTTTTTATTTCTTCTCTATATGGTGCTAAATTTTTGTCCATAGGAAAGTCACCTAAAGGGTTAACAAAATTCTCTCATTGTTTCAACTTTGAATTGACCATGCTTGGTTTTTTGTTGGATCATATCACACTTAATTCTTTTATTGGATTAGAATTTATGGTAACAAATAATATAAGCCAATTTTTGGCCACAACTGTAAATAGCTTTTAAATGTTTCCAATGATTACTTGGACCACAATATTAGCAACTAAGGGTAAAGAATGCTAAATCCCATGTTCAAATCACAGAAAAGGAATTTGAACATAAACAGTGCAGCATCTTTTTCAACATGGGTGGCAAGAAAGACTAATAAAAGTGAAAGGGGAAAGGGTTAAATTGATGCATCGACAATAATGAAGAGACAATAATGAGAATAAAAAGCACTCAGCGACAGGAAAATCCAATTCAGGAACAAGCAGCAGCAGAGAAGAATATTCAAAATCACTTGTCGAGTCGACAAATTTCACGAGAGATGGAAGGAAAAGCATCTACAATTCTACACGATTCCGGCAGTGCGAGATTTATGAAAATGAAATGTCAACCCCCACCTTCTTCCACGGCATAAACAACAAGTGAGATTGGAGTGGGCTAAAAAATACATGACATTCCTTTACGGATGAAAAAATTAATGCAACTTCGATGGTGTGGATGATCATAAATATTACTGGAAACAGTTCTCTGATTGTGTGGGGTGCCTATGCTTAAAATGGCAAAACAAATTTGCAATAATTGAAGATCGAATGGACCCTCAATGTTATCAAACAATGTTAAATACAGGATCGAATCACATTATTATGACTACCCAGCCGGTTGCCCAGCCGAGCAACTATGTTAGGTGACTATATAAGGCAGGTTTCTATGTTAAAAACACATCACTCACTGCTGCAATGGGTAAGAAACGTGACTTACTAGATCTGGAAAAAGGGATGATAATCAGCTTTCGGGCCAAGGGTGGCAGTATTTCGGATACCGCGCAGTTTGTGAACTGTTCTTGTGCTGCTCTAGTTAAAGTGTACCATGACTGGGAAAATGGGACCGTTCAGAATAAACGGTATGGGAACTGTGGAGCACCACAAATTGGTGGGCCTCCGCAGCAGACGGATGATCACCGCACCCATGCTGTCGAAGGTTCATCGCCAAAAACTACTTCAATTTACCCAACAGTATAGAAACTGGACCACTTCTGACTGGAAAAAGGTTGCCTTCTTCCGATGAGTCACGATTTCTGCTCCACAGAAATGACGGCCTTGGCGAGAAACCTCCGAGAACAAGCATCCTGCAAACATTTTGGACGAATCCAGGCTGGTGGGAGCAGCGTCATGGGTTATTTATCCATAATTGCAGACATGGCGGCGATTGTCTTCCCAGAGGGGGATGGCACATTCCAGCAAGAAAATGCGACGTGTCATACGGCTGCAATTGTTCGGGGATGGTTTGAGGAACACGAGTAGAAGTTCCTGGCCCCCTAATTCCCGAGACCTCAACCCAATCCAGAACCTTTGGGATCACCTCGATCGTCATGTGCGTGCTATGGAACAACCACCGCGTACCATTCAGCAGCTATCGGATGCTTTACAGTCTGCATGGCAATAGCTACCATTAAAAATCTACCAAAATCTTATTCACTCACTCCCACCCCGTCTAGCTGCTGTCCGTGCCGCTAAAGGAGGTTATTCGGGATATTAGCTGGTGGTCATAATAATGTGACTCGACTCTGTACGTGGGACCGATCATAAACCACGTGGTCAAGTAGGAGGAGAGGGGGGGGGTCTTTTGGGAAGGATGCTGCAGTGAGGGAGCGGTTAAATATTTTCCACATGGTAGCCACAGAGGGGAGGGGAGATAAAAATAGCTAATTTTTGCCACGTAGTTTATCTTAGTGCACATGCAACAACAATAGCTGGATATTTCACACTCCAATAAGACTGCACCCAACAAAGTTAACCGGCTAAAAGAGAAGAATATTAACTGGACACTTGACTGGACATCTCTGAGCCCTGATCTAAACCATATTGAAAACTTTTGAGTGTCATGGTTAGGAATGTTTACAAGAAAGGGAAAAGACTTCAAGATTCATGAATACCTCTTCAGAAATATGTTATCCGTTTATTGGACATTAAATATGTTATCAGCTGGGGGGGGGGGGATTGAACGTTAGCTGATTATATTTCAAATAGTTGCTAATATTTTGGTGTTTGATATCTTTATATTTAAGTTCCAAGGGTGATTCTTTTCGAAAGTTCGTTGGAGAAAACTACTGCCTCTATAAACTTCATTTTTTAAATCTAAAGACATGGAGATTAATAATAAGATGGAGAGTAAGATTATAAATTATACGCGACGGGAACTGCTTATTCCGAACTGTTTCGTATTGTATAGGGTCGAGTCACTGAATTATGACCGCCACGTAGGTTTATGTAAATACGGTTGTACCCATTCACGGAGTGGGGGGAGGGGCAGAAAAACCTGTCTGTTGAAGACATATAAAGGTGGTTTTATAAGACCAGTCGCCGTCATTGGTAAAGCACGCGATCTAACAGACCTTGAAAAAAGGTATGATCATCGGGTACCGTGCAGAAGGCGGCAGCATTTCCGAAACCGCAGCTTTCGAGAACTGTTCGTGTAGTGCCGTAATGAAGGTGTACAATAAATGGAAGAATGGACAAGATGTGCATTACAGACGTGCAATCTGGTACGGGCCGTTAATGAACGGCGTGAGCGGCGCTCGCGACAGCTGGTTAGGAGTGATCGACGCGCTCGATACATTGACAGCCCAATCGAACGATGAATGCACAAGAATATATGTGAGTTAACGTGTTGTTCTGCTGTTCGCATGGACATATATTCCTGTTGCCACCTTCCAAGCACTCATTGTGTCCATGCCCCGTCGCCTAGCTGCTATTTTGGCTGCAAAAAGATGCTATTCGGGTTATTAGGTTGGTGGTCATTAATTCAGTCACTCGACCTTGTATTTTTAACATGGGAGACAGACATTGTGAAATCAGGTCAGAAACAGTTTCTAAAAAACAGGGTGAGTGAATAGTCCTTGCACCCCTTCATAACCTGAAGGGAAAAATTTTGACGGGTTCCATCTAGTTATTTATTAATTGCTGAAGAACCAGTCAGAATTTGTATACTTTCGTTTTGTTTAATACTGCTCAAATAATAGAATTTATGATTTTTCTTCTTATTAGCAATGGAATACAGAGGTTGATTCATCGTTATTTCACAGATTTTGAGGGGCTATCCTAATTCAGAAGACCTTTTTTTCCATGATTGACGATGCTCGATTTTGAAACCCCTGTCTTTGCACTAAAGCTCGGCATCGGAGTTTTCACTGTAGCAGGCTTGATTGCAGAGTACTGTCGGGTAATTCTGACGATACCTCCTTTACTGCTTTCCATAAGCCATCCATGGTTCGAGGTCCCCGTTTCAAAACACCAAAACCGCAGAAATCCATTGGCGACGCATCGGGTAACTTGACGGGTATGTCCTTAAATGGTATAGGGCGAATTCCGGTTTCCTGCTCCATCCTGGTCACGTAGGCAACCGTTGACTTAGCCGTATGGCTGGACGCTTTGTCTTGGTGGTTCCACATACGTCTAACCTCTGTACCATAGAGAGTTGCGATTTCCTGGCGGTAAACGAGTTCTAAGATGTTAGCCTGATAGTATGCTGCTTTAATTTTCACGTTCTTTTCAACTCTTCGAATCTGTAATTTGCCTTTGTGACAGTATCCGGCGACTATCATAAAACCTCGTGGAAAACTTTCACGACATTGACGGACCCAATCATAACGTCGTTTTCCATCCTTAAGAACGATAAAATATTGCACGAGGTTTGTTTGTATCGCACAGGTCAAGTAACAGCAAACCGCCCTTTATCACCTGCTAAATAACGTTCGTAGAGCTTCCTGCAGTTAGTCTTTCTCTCAACCTGTGAACTTTTGGCTTCAGACGCTTTACAAGCTGCAAATCCGAGGAGATTATGCGACTCACTGTTGCCTGGGAGACTCCTGCATGTCGTGCTATTGCCCTCTGTGTTGCGGGGTTTTCCTTTAGCACCTTCTTCACCACCTCTTAACCACGTTTAGGAGTAGGATGTTTCTTCCGAGCTTCCTTACCTGCGCCCCCTGGTCCCGCTCGTGCTCTCTTTAATGCATATTGGATAGCACTTGTAGTCACAAAACCGAGTTCTTTGCACTTTTATTCGATGATACTTGACGGGTAACCTGCCGTGGAAAGTCCAAATATGAACCCTTCCCATCAAGCGTCAATTTTCGGAGGCATACATAGAGCTGAAAATTTGAAACTAACTGTGACCCATTCCTCGATGCCATTATATTTATAGCCCATCTAGTCTCGATTCTAGCTTACACCAGGGTCCCAGGAAACAACATGCAAAACTGTGAATATATAATAAATCAACCTCTGTAAATGTATTTTTATGTACGTTGCTAATTATTTATTCTACACGTCCCTGATTGCTGATTACTGATACCTACAGGAACTTCGTCAGCAGTGTCAGCAGTTCGCCGTCGATCTCCTGGACCAAGCGCGTTCCTCCCACGAGTTGAAGGTCCTGTTAAACTATGACTCCGTCGAGGAGAACAAGCCTGTCTCAGAGGACAGCATGGAGTTGGCCCGACTCAAACTGGCCATTAAATGCAAACAGAAGAAGGTAAGTCATTTAGTCTTTCGCTCGCCTCCTCTTCTGGTGCCGTGTGGATCTGGCTAATCGTGTTCTCCTTCTTTGTTGATTCAGTTTGTGTCTCACCCGAACGTTCAGCAATTGTTGTCCGCCTTGTGGTTCGAGGGCCTTCCCGGCTTCAGACGCAGAAGTTTGGTGCAGCAATGCGCCATCGTGTCCCTGTTCGCCGCCCTTTTCCCCCTGTGCGCTACGTGCTACCTAGTGGCTCCGACAAGTACCCTCGGACGCCTCATGCGGAAGCCCTTCATCAAGTTCCTCATGCACTCGTCCTCCTACTTGTTCTTTCTCTGTGAGTCATTTTGAGGGGATTATTATAATTTAGGTCTTGATATGGTGTCACAATGTGTGTTGCGTTTTTATTCCTTTCCAAGTCTTGCTCATTTTGGCCTCTCAAGATTTCGAGACGTTTCTCTTTGAACTGCTGGGGATTAGCGGGCAGGATATACACGAGAACGGGTTGCGGCAGCGCCAACGTGGTAATCCCCCCACCATCAATGAGTGGTTTATATTCATTTACGTTATAGGTAAGTGATGTTTAATTCGATCGACCTCTTTCCGAAAGATATTAGATTAAGGTTTTGTGTACTGATAAAGTAAATAATAAAGTGGATCACTAGTGAAGCACTGAATTCAGAGCAGAAAGAATGTGGCATTCCATGCTAACGTAAAACCACGTACTTCTTTCAGCACTAAAACTCCCACAGAATATCACGGCTTCTATTGAAGGAGCTTGCGATATGAAGGCTAGGGCCCCTATTATCAAATTTTTCGTGTTAATAAACTTACCCGAGTTCGCTGTATCACGTGGTACAAACAAAGTTATTCTCGAAATCAACTCGAGGTCGTTCTCCTCGTGTGGGTAGAGCTTGTGATATACAGTAAGTTTCAAATTTATTCGGACACTTTAAAAATAGCACATTTTCAATGGTTTTGACCCTTTATTTAATTTCTACAACAATGAAAATGCTTCAAATGAACTATAGGTCCTATAAATATGACAAAAACATAAACAACTCGTTATTAAAAAAAAAACACTTGAAAACTTAGAAAAAAAATCGAAATTGAGTGTATCACATTTATTCGGTCAGGCCCCTCGATACTCCCATTCACTATTGGTCGTTGGTATTTAAACAAATTAATGTACTTTTAAGCATTGCATGGGTCATTTTTTTTTCACTGGGCTTCGAATTTAAACAGAGCTGCGATGGGACGAGGCAAAAATGGCACCGATTATGAAAAAGGTCAAATGGATGCCTTTCCTAGCAAAGAAAAGTCCGTACGGGAGATTGCTGTTTTTGTCAACAGACAAAATCGACAGTTGCTGATTACCTGAAATCAAAAGAAGTTCAGAAACCACCAAAAAATAAAACAGGGCCGAAAGCAATCTTAAAGCCTCGTGATGTGCGGCGCATTATCAAGGCAGCATCCAATGAATGCACATCTACAGGGTGTTTTTGAATTGAGTACAGATTTTTTGGGAGATGATAGAAGAGGTCCTTAGATTTTTTTGTCATATGAACATGGGGTCCCCGCAGCTCCGTTTTCTTACAATACTGCATTGAACAATCAAATGACACCGGGACGCAGTATGCGTTGGAGGCCTAGATTATTTTATTTTTAACAATTAACACAAGCAATCTACTGTAATAACTCGGAAACGGAATTACTCGGTTTGTTCATGTTCGTTAGCATTCATTAGTACTGGGAAAACTGACCATGTGGATTTGATCATCAATATTTGAACCGCGTTCAATTTGTCTCTTGTATGTTCCTATACGCTGTAAGAACCATGGAAAATTTAAAGTGTGTGGAATACAAATTTTTTAGAATAGGATCATTCACACGTGGAAGTAGAATCGATACATAAAAAAAATTTATGGACAAAAAAGCAGGTAAGCGTGTTATTACATGCAAGATTTGATAAACCTGTTTCACATTACTTGCTCATAACCGCCTGAGAAACACAACTAATCAGCTGTATAACATTAAGAGGCTAAAATACAGCAATTTCATACATTTTCAGGCATTGGAGAAAAGGTCAACTGGTTAAAATAAAATAATTTCGGCATGAAAAAGCAGCACCATTTCAAATCTGATTTACAAGGTTATAAATGTTAAGGGAAGAGGTCGACCACAGCATGGTCTTCCTGAAATAAAATCACTCTACAAGAGTAAGATACCTATTCGTGCTGCTAAAAAAAAAGGAATTTTTAATGAAGCTCTACAGCACTGCTATATTACCTGAAGAAGAGAATTTTACTCCGGAACCGAACTTTGATTCGGGCTGTGAAGAGATTCACTAAAGATTAAAACTATGAAAAAATTCACTTATGTTAATTTATGTTTTGGTTACTTAATAAAAAAAATATGTACTTAGCCAGTTTAGGGGAGAGTGGTGTTGGTTCGGACGAAAATCAAATTTTTTCTCCCTGTGGGTTAATCATGAGCCAAATAGTGAATGTGTATATCGTATTTTGTACTCTAAACCTTTCGTCATTTACCTGTACATGTGATTTTCCAGTAGTCACACGATAATCTATATATTTTTTGTTTTAAAAAACCTCTGTAATGTCCGAAGCAACCCCTAGGTGTGTGGTTGCTTCGGACTGTCGTGGGGCTGTTTCGGACAAACTGATTTTTCACCATTTTAATGAAATTCAAGGTAACTTTATTACCAAAAAAGCACGGAAATGTTATCACAACTTATCACATTATAAAAAATCACGAGTTTGGAAATGGAATGGAATGGACTTGGCTTTAGCATACAGGAATCCAAGTTTTCGAAATTCCAATCCTGTAAGTCCGTGATTTAGCTTTGAACGAGCAATCAGATATTTGGCTAATGCCCTGCTTTCTTGTTTGTTAAAAACTTCTCTATTTGGGGTCTCGCGAAATGGCGCGGGAATTTCTTTTTGTGTTCCTTCACCTGATGTTCCAGTTACATGCTCAGATGAAGGAATAATTTGAGCTGGAACTCCGTCGACTACTAGCTGGGATTCATTTTTTGTCCTTCCAATATAATCTTGTAGAGTGGAACGTTTAACTTGGCACAGTGTTGAGGCTTTGCGAACGCTTAATCCATCCAAAATTGCATTCACGGGTCGCTTCATATCTTCCCTGGATCTTGCCCTCTTTTTCTTTTGTAAGTTCTAACCATCTAAATTAAGAAAGATCAAATGTTAAATGAAATGAAATAAATAAATACAGTATCGCTTTGGAAGCGTCCGAACCAGCCCCTGTGTTGTGTCCGAATCAACCCCACCACGCCAGAAATAAAATAAAACCTTTTTTTAAATCTAACGACGCACATGGCCGAAATGAAACTGCAACACGTTTAAGTATAGTATGCCCCTCAGGAATAAATACGAGGGCATATTGAAAAGTAATGCCTCCATGGCTGTAACTTTAATTTTTAATCGATTTTCAAAATTCTTTTTGTATCTGATACTTCCCTTTTCGACATAGTCCCCATTCCTTTCCACGCATTCCCCATGGAGGCATTACTTTTCAAAACGCCCTTGTAGCTAACTGTTAACATTTCTTTCTCTACAAATTCACGAACAAGCCTACCTCAAATATTTTTATCACACTCCCAAAACAAATTTTATTTCTTATTTACTTACCTTTGTCATGACCATTCTGACGAATAGATTTTCATAATCTGTAAAATGTCGCAACTAGGGGTGTCAGAGAGGTGTGTGGACTGATCATTTTCTTTTATTTTTTTTTTTTTTGAAAATAAAGTTTTTAAAAATTGTTTTCTTCACACAGTAGCGTAGATAAACAAATTCACTAATATTTTAAAAATAAAAAAAATTGTACGCGTATGATAAAGAAACAATGCTTTGGAAATAATGAGGTAGAGATGTATAAGTGTTGACCAATCAGAGCAAGACTTCGACCTACGATCGCTGAATATAGGGAATTTTAAATTAGAACGTTAATCTGAAACGTACGTTAAACTCAAACTTTTTAACATTTAAACAATACGATGTATGCTGGGAATTTTAGACTTGAACGTTATTTTGAATTGTAAAAGGATTTAACTGTAAACAGCACAAGCAATTGATTATTATTTACCTTTTGTGTTTTTTACGTGTATGCCTTTTGTAGCTTTTGTGTGGGAGGAGACGAAGAGCCTATGGTCGATGGGTTTCTGGGCCTATGCCACCAACATGTGGAACTTCATCGATTTGTCACGCATCTCCCTCTATGTGCTCACGATTGTCTTGCGGGCGACCGTCTTCATCTTGGTAAGGAGGAAACTATATGAGAGGTAAGCGGTCATGCCACCTGTTTGCTGGCGCTTACTTTTTTGTATTCTTTCTACCAGGACCGTATGGCTATTGCGCAGGACCCTCTGGCTGCGTATATTCCTCGCGAGGAGTGGGACGACTTCGACATGTACCTGATTGCCGAAGGACTGTTCGCGGCGGCCAACGTCTTCAGGTATTGAACCGAGGACCTGTCTTATTTTATTGTGTTGAACCCCCCTCTCCACAATCACGTGACTTCTTTTTTAGTCTTTTGTTTTCCTGTGCAGTGCGCTTAAGTTGATCCACATCTTCTCGGTGAATCCTTATCTGGGGCCTCTGCAGATTTCGCTGGGCCGCATGGTCGTCGACATCACCAAGTTCTTCTTTTTCTACACGCTCGTCCTCTTCTCGTTCGCCTGTGGTCTCACCCAGCTGCTATCCTACTACGCGGCGCTCGAACGCGACAAATGTCACGTCCTACCCGGTGGACTACCCGATTGGGCCAATAATTCGGAGTCCTGCTACAAATGGAGACGATTCGCCAAGTGAGAAAAAAAGTTTTCTTTTTTTTTTTTTTTTTTTTTTTTTCCTTCTTTTGTTAATGAGGTCTAGGCATGATTTATTTTTATTAAAATATTGTCAAATTAAAGAGCACCTGATAATATACAAATTGTCGCTTCCCAAATTCTATTTAGCCCCACCCACTAAAACATCAATCACTTCATGTGATCTCACAATTCAGTAGTGTTTAGCTCGTAATCCACACAAAAAATGGATAGTCTTAAGCAGTAGGCATACAAATAGGCATCATACCTCATTGTAACAACACGACAATTAAAACTCCAGATAAGCTATTCATATGCGTCCCGGAATAACGAGGATCAAGGATCAAGTGGATCAAGAATGAGTTTTCTCTACTATCAATTTTTGTCTGCTTTTCAAAGTAAGCAAAATTGAAATATTGAATTCAGATCTGATAAATCAAATTTTTAAATAAGTTTAAAACAGCCGAAAAAAACAGCTTACAATGGAAATGGCTGATAAATTAATAATAATAATAATAATAATAATTAATAATAATAATGTAACAACGGCAGGGAGAGAACAGAAAGCCAGGATCAGCTGAGAGATCAAACCCCTTGTTATCCCCCAACAGGCGTAAGCCCAAAACGGGGTTAATGAAACACAATAACGACAAAATACAAAGAAAAAGAAAAAAATTAAAAAGACCCATAATTATCATCAAAATTTAATCAACCATAACTAAAGCTTGTTGAGTTAAAAAACTAATTAGAATTAAAACGAAAAACAAACTTGGTAAAGTTAATAATAATAATAATAATAATAATAATAATAATAATAATAATAATAATAACATCAATACTCCCACGAGTGCATAACTTTCCCTCCCTCGCATTTGAGTCCCTTGGGCTTTGGCCCTCTTTTGGGTCCGCCTCTGGGATTGGCTTCCGGACTTGATCCGAGTTTGGCTTCCCCAAACAATGATAATGATAATAATAATAAAAATAAAGATAATAATAAAAACTTTTTTTTTTTTT
>JAHWFO010007316.1:4114600-4125574 GCA_023313115.1 Rhysida immarginata
TTTTCGACGGGACAACAAACAAAAAGGATTAAAAATCAAAACATGAAGAGAGAGCAGCGTTTATCATAAAAAATGTCAACAAGGGGGAAATTCTTATTGATAACATCGATCAGTTTGTAGGCAGGATCTAAATTCATCACGTTCGTCCTGCTTGTGCCCAAAAATACCATTGGCTGACGAGATCTGATGGAGTTCGGAACTCGAAGCCCAATCAGACCGAGGGTACAAGGCGCAAAAATTTTCCCACTAATAACTTTTAACAGTATATTTAAGAGTGTTTTTGCAAGTACACTATATGATCACAAATATCCGGACACATGCACGTTTGCGCTCTGGCCACGATTTCATGGAAATCAATAGGGCGTTGCACATCCCTTTGCCCGAATCACAGCTTCCACCCTTCGGGGAAGACTTTCCACCAAATGTTGGTAGGTACTTTCCGGAATGTTCCTCCATTCCTCCCGAAGAGCGGTACAGAAGTTGGCCGATGTGATCTGGCCCGCAAGCGTCTTTCCAATTCATCCCACAGACTCTCTATAGGATTGAGGTCAGGACTTTGTGCCGGCCAACCCATTTCTTCGACCCCTGAGTCCGCAAACCACTGCTGTACACGCCTCGCTTTGTGGCACGGAGCATTGTCGTGTTGGTAGAGAAATGGCCCGTTTCCGAAAAATTGCCACAACGTTGGAAGTGCACAGTTGTCCAAAACATTCAGATAACGGTCGGAGTTCATGATTCCTTGCACAGGAACGAGCTGGCCCAGTCCGTACCATGAAAATGAGCCCCACACCATGATGACTCCTCCTCCGAACTTGACTGTGGGCTCTGTGCACTCAGGTAAGAAGCGTTCTCCAGGTATGCGCCAAACCCAAACTCGTCCATCGGATTGCCAGAGTGTGTAGCGAGATTCGTCTGTCCACATTACACGTTTCCATTGGTCCATTGTCCAGTTTCTGTGGGCTTTGCACCACTCCAGACGTCGCTTGGCGTTGACCCTGCTGACGTGGGGCTTGTGGGCAGCAGCACGGCCACGGAATCCCATCGTGTGCAGTTCCCGACGAATTGTCATGGTACTGGCATCGTTTGGAGAGGCGTTTCGAAACTCTGTGGCAATTTTTTCCGCCGAGGACTTCCGGTTGCTGCGGGTGACACGACGAAGCACTCGACGGTCTCTGTCCGTTAGTTTCTTGGGTCTACCGGTTCGTTGTTGAACTGTTGTTGATCCCCGGGTCTTCCATTTCATAATGACATCGCCTACTGTTGACTTGGGTATCTGAAGAAGGCTGGAAATGTCAGGCACGGACTTGCCGCATAGGTGACATCCAACGATGGTTCCACGTTGGAACTCACTGAGCTCTGCCGAACGACCCATTCTTGCCAATGTCCAAGCAGAGTTGTGTCTGAAGGTGTGGGAAGCTATTTAAATGATGTGCAAGTCATTATCATGTGACATTGGACCAATCGATGATCTGTGAGGGGTGTCCGGATATTTTTGCTGTAAATTAAATAACGGAGCCAGGGAGGCAGGGTCAGGAATGTAAATAGTACGGGAAAGAAACCGAAAGAAATTTCGCAATTTTGCTTGCAATTGATCTAGTAACTGAGTATTTCCAGAAAACCAGATCCAGGAAGCGTACAAAATTTTAGAAACCACGATTGATTTAAATTCGACTTTTAATGATACCCACGCGCCGACTTATTTCCACAAATAATGAAGCCAAGTGGTCTGTAAAATAATAATAATAATAATAATTCAATTCAATTCAGTTCAATTTTATTCTATTCAAACATATAGATTACCTAAACTATAATCATAATGCCTTTCCCGAAATCATGTTTTACTTGTATGGGAGTAGTTTAAACTATTTTTGACAAACAATATAACTTAAAAACAATTATATTTAAAACAAATATTGTTTTTGTAAATAAAAATTTAAAACAATTATGCAAAAAATAATATATACTCTTCTATTGTTCTCTACTCTTCTGCTGTTTTTAAAATTAAATGTACCCCAATATTCCGAAGCCCCATAAGGGCTTGTATGGAAAAATGAGGGCCTATAGACAAACATACACGTACTAATTATTTTATGAAATGATGGGAAATTAAAAACAAACGAAAATACACAGACACATTTAAAACGTCAAAAATTACAAACAGTAAGATCTCTTCCTAGAACTTATCAATACAAAAGACTAATATATACATACAAGGAATTTTTATTTAGTAAAAATTAAGTGATAATAATACATAAATATTTAATAATAATTATCTACCAAAATAATATTGGTATATAAAGAAAAAAAAAAGTTCATGAATGTTCTTATATCCAAATCTGAGTTTACATTACACTCAAATAATAATAAGTACATTCTTATATACTTTATGACTGTGGATGGATAGGAGACACATGAAGAAACCGCTTTTCAACACCTGAATGTAGATTATATGAAATGTACTCAACGAAAGAAGGTCCAAATGTACATTAAAACCTTTATGGAGAATTGGTTTGCTCATATGTCTCCTATTGTTAAATAATAATAATAATAATTTACAAGAATTTCCCAAAGGTTTTTTTATCCCCATAATCAAACCCTATCTATTTTTTAATTTAAATTTAGTTTAAACGTTGGGAATATACAGTACAGAATAATAGGAACGCCTTTCCATTTACACGTTTTGTCGAATAACTAGAAAAATGCTTTAAGAATATTCCTGAAATTTCAGGGGTGTAAAGAGCAGGTTACACCGCATATATTTCAGCGAAAGATTTGTTGCAAAGGCAAATAGGGGACCAGTAACAAATTGAACAAAAAATTATTGTTTGGGATCACTCTGTAAAAAATAATGTTTGAAATGCGTTGTAGCTGTAGCATATGATTCGGAGGCTTTTTTTTACTTATGTGTTCGTTTGGATGAGAATATCTACAACGCATTCCAAACATTATTTTTTTTTTGTTCATATTTAAACTTTAAAACTCAAGAAATCCCAATGCACAAAAATTATACATAAAAATAAATAAATGAATTTATGTATGACTAAGAGCAATAAATCAAAACAAAATATTAAAATATTCCCTCCCCACATTCATGGATGATCATGCGACTTGCTCTATTTTTTGTTATTTTTCTTTCGATGTGTCTATCATTCTCCTTGATTCTGATGATGAGCGCGGGTCGATCATGTGAGATTGGGATTCTTCTAAATTCTAAATTGCATTTGTTTTGAAATGAAGTTGATTGGCAATATTTGTGATTAATGGAATACCTGGGATTTCAACGGGTTTTCCCATCTACTATGATGTCGCGAATCGATTTCGCTGTTATGTGGCTTGAAGTTCTTCAGTGCAATGATGTTTATGCATAGAGCAGTTATACTTCCAGTGGAACAATCAACTTAACTGCACGATGTGACGTTGGTACATTCCCACCAAATTGTTGGAATCTAACAATCGCATTAGAAAAGTTTGTGTTTGACGACTTACCTAGCTTATATAAATCCACGACTTATAGCCACTGTAAACATTCGTTCTTTTGGCAGGTTGGCTGACCTTCAGCTGATTTGACCATTTTCGTGTATAAATCTACTGCCAGTATCACGAATAAAGCTCGTTATGTTGTTTACTGAGTTGGGAGGTCACGACCAAAAGATAAATTTGTACTATTAAAATATATTTTCATAAAAATTTACATTCCAATACGTTAAACAAATGAATGTAACCTCATATCCACAAGAGGTTCCACTCGTTTGTTTAATCAAGTTATCGTGTTTATTCCAATACGTGATTATTGAAACTGTTTCTTTCATGTTTTATGAATTTTGAGCAAGCTTTAAATTCATTCATTAGACCCATCCAGAATTTTATGAATTCTGCGAATGAGTTGGCATTTTCGTAGAAACTTGGCCAATCAATTAGTTGCCTAATTTTTTTTATGAAAAATGTGGAGACAGGTTTGTTCAGTTCATGACCAAGCTTTATCCTCATGCAATGAAATTCTTTTGTTGTAGAGGTGCAATAATGATTCGTTTTCTTTCTGTTTTTCAAATGCAGTTTGTTCGAGGCGTGCCAATCGCTCTTCTGGGCGAGTTTTGGCTCCTTATCCCTGTCGGACTTCGAGTTGACGGGCCTGAAAACCTACACGAGGTTCTGGGGTCTACTCATGTTCGGCAGCTACTCCGTCATCAACGTGATTGTGCTGCTCAACTTGCTGATTGCCATGATGAACAACTCATACAACACCATTTCTGTAAGGACATTTCACTTCATTTTATTCGCTCCTCTTTAGGACTGTGTTTTGAAAGTCGTTCTGTGCTCCTTTCCCGTTTCAAGGAACGCTCCGACATGGAATGGAAGTTCGCTCGGACAAAACTGTGGCTGAGTTACTTTGCCGAGGGTGGAACCGTACCTCCGCCTTTCAATATCGTTCCGCGGTTCAAAGTCATTGCCCGCTTCTGCGGATGCAAGACTGGAGAAGATCCTGCCCTCTTGGTCAGTACGATGCACCTCAACTTATCTATCCCATTCTGGTAACTTCTCTTTAATATTGTTTAATCCTTTCTCTTTTTTTTTTTAAATTTAGAACGAAGAGAACATCTCTGAATTATTTCACGTGAGTAATAAATCGTAGGTTTTAAGATGTATTGTAGCATGTGAGATGTGATACTGTCATTGTCACATTCAGATAGCAATAGGTACACAATGATGGGCATATTGAAGAACTACAGAGGGGTGAGTCAAAAGTTGTGTAACACCTGCGTTAGCTCATTTGCTGCGGCTGGTTATGTCATGTGCTTTACTTTGGCGAAGCCGCGCATCACATTGGGATTGTAAATTTTTCCATGTGTACTTCAGCATTTCATTTTGTCTGTGTCCCCACTCTCACCTGTGTGGCCTTGAGTCTTCGATGCGGTGCAAGCGGCCAAAGTATGGCAGATGTTACCCTACTAGATTGCACAGCTGCTCACTAAGAGTCTTTAAGTGTTGAGCCGCTACTTCTCGGTTGCATTGGTATGACTACGTGATACGGATGCCGCAAACTGGTCTTCCTAGGCATCCGTAAGATGGGTAAGAAACGAAGCAATTTTGCTCAGTCCGGTTGCTTGCGAACCGTGGAATTCCAGCTGGGATTATCCTCAGACCACCAGGTTTGTGATCTTGGCAAGGTCAAGTCTTGCATTGCCCTTCACGAAATGATGCCAGCTGAGCATACAGCTGCGTGGAAATGTGCAAGGTAACCCTAGTAACTCCACGTGATACTCGTTTCGGTTGGGCCCGGGGACCTTCACAAAATTGGACGCTTCGAGCATAAGATGATGGTCTGCACATTATGGGATACTCTATACTACGAAGTTGCTGCAGACAGTCAATTCATCAACAACAACCTGCATCGTTTTGAACAGCTAGCGTGGATGTATGCCGTTTTGAAGCAAAAGTAGGCACTACGGTTGAATAGCGGGCGACTGTTCCTTCAGCAGAACAACCCGAGGATCAAGAGCAGAAGGAGGACAAAACTGATATTGGGTTTAATTCCGTGTGACACTGTCTTGGCTCTGAGTGCTAAGACAGTGCAGCACGATGGTCATAAAGGGTTGTGGGAAAATATAACTTGTCCTCTAAACTTCGTCACAGTTGTGCTTTTGTAGTTTCGTATATCCTCCATTGTGCTAGTTTTCTCCAATATTTTGCTTGTCTGTTAATTTCTGGATAGGACGTGACGAGGACGGTGGTCTGGCGGTACCTGGTCGAGCACCAAAGTCGATTGCACTCGTCGAACGTCGTCACCGAAGACCACGTGGACGAACTGAAGCAGGACATAGGCTCTTTCCGATATGACTTGTTTGCTATCCTCCGACGCAATGGAATGAGTGTCCCGATGCACAAGGAGAAGGAAGAACCCACCACCAGTAAGTTTTGCTTGACCTTTTGCGGCCCAGTGATCCATACCTTACAAATTTATGGATTTCTTTTTGTGTTTGGACAGTTCTTGCCGAGAGCAAGCGCAAGATGTGGGAGCGTCTCCTGAGCACCGACTTCTCCCTTTCGGCGTCTTCGTCGTACGCGGAGGAGAAGCTCCAGGTGATTGTCGACAAGTGGCGCCTTAAGCCCAAGAGCAAGGGTGGGCTACTAGGCCCGAGCAAGGACAGCCAAAATAGCCACGCGAGGATGGAAGACCCCGCCGAAGGGAACATCGAGCCTATCACCAAAGGGGACCACGTTGCCATCGACATGGAGGGGACGACGGCGGGGGACGACGGGCAACGACCCTCGAAGCAGGTGGAGGAGAAGGTCGACAACGTCGATGAACCCTCACGGGAGACGGTTGCGGCTGGAACGGCATCGTTGGAATCCACCACTGCCGAGGGTGCGCTGGAGACGGCCACCGAACAAGGACAGGATGATGAACGGGATGCAGTGGGAGAAGAGACGGCCATCGAGGACACTGCTGTGGTCGAAGAGACAAGGTAAAACCCTTTAAACTATTTTGTATTTCTTTTTCTGTTCTTTCGTTTATTTATTCTCCGAGGAAACAGCGGAGAAAGTGGGTGAAAGCTTTGCATTGTCACTTCAAATAAATGCACTAGTAATTGGCGCTTTTAGCTACAAAGACATGGGGAGGGGGTCTAAAAGTCACATTTCAATTGAGTTACCCATTTTATTATACAGGATGTCCATAAATTGTCTTTGCACCTTTAGACTTAAATAACTTCAACACTAAGCCAGATAACAAGAAATAGTTTTCACCATGTGACAAGTAAGCTCGTAAAGTTGATTTATTTATATAGAGTGATCCTGAAACTCTGTCACATGCGTACTCCCCATGGCTAAATAAGAAACAAATGTCCTATCAACATGGGTCTGAAACTCAACCGTTAACGAGAAAAATGGCGTCCACATGTGGGTGCCCCTGTGAGGTTAGCTGACGAGCGGGTCACGGAAATTGCCGATATTGGTCCCCAGTTCTTCCGAACCGTTATACGGGACGTTCTTAGAACAACTGATGCACGAAATCTTGCCGCAGGTGCTAGAGAACACTCCTTTGGCGGTGGCGACTGGATATGTGGTTTATGCACGATGGCGTTCCGGCACATTTCAGCGCGGTTGTACGTCAGTTTCTAAATGACCGCTTTCCCTCAAAATGGATTGGACGTGCGGGGCTCCTCGTTCTCAATTATCTTATTTCTATCTGTGGGGGCATGTTAAGGATAACGTGTATGCAACACCCGTCCAGGATGCGAATGAGCTTCGAAACCGCATTGTCGCCGAATTTGATGCCATTAGGAATCGCACAGGATTGTTAGAACTGTTCGCAGTTCGTTTCAGAGACGTCTGCACGCCTGTGTTGAAGCACATGGACGTCATTTGGAACAGTATCCGTAAAACAAACCTCACAGGGGCACCCACATGTGCTTCAACACAGGCGCAGTGTCTTTGCATGTGACAGGGAAGGAGTTTGTGCATGTTGGAATATCCGAGATGTGCAGAGAGTACAGAAAAGAATCACCATGCAAACAAAGTCTCAATGCTTTTGCAATCCAGGAGGTGTGTCTGGAGAAGGTTTGATGTCTGCCTCTTGAAGCATGTTCTTTACCGAGATGTGGCCTTGCATGATTGTCCATAAAAAGAAAGTTGTTTCTGATGACCTGGAGATCGGTACGACCAACAGTGCTGATAATAGCCAACACAATGAATTCCACGGCCACCAAAAAGTTAAGTGTCCTCTTCTCTGATAAGTCAAGGTTCAGTCTGTAGCTCGATAATCATCGTGTCCTGATCTGGCATGAACGAGGAACGCGGGAGAGTCCAGGTTTCGTGCGAGAGAAGAGGGACTCCCGGTAATTATCTTATATGCATTGGTTCACGGATCTTGGTGGATTGCTCTGTTAAATACCCTTCCCCCCCCCCTTTTGCACGGTTTCTTGGCTGCTTCATTAATGGCGGTTTTCTTATTAATTCTTTCAGGGACAAAGAAGTGGACGATGTGCCTTGTGAAGCAGCATCGGGTGAGATGACTACGACAAGCGACACGGAGCTGCTTCTTCCCGTATCGGAAGAGATGGAGGTGGCTGCGGGCGAGGTGACGGCGAAGACCGACACGGATCTTCCTCCCGTCGCGGATGAGGAGGCAGTGGCAGCGGGTGAGATGATGACGGCGACCGACACGGACCTTCTCCTTCCCGTCGCGGATGAGGAGGCGGTGGCAACGGGCGATATGATGACGGCAACCGACACGGATCTTCTCCTTCCTGCTGCGGGCGTGGAGGAAGTGGCAACAGCGGCTGAAGTCGAACATTTAGCATCCTCGGTAGGCATTATCAATGAAGGCTACATATCTGACGAACACGCAGAAAGCACAGCCTCACCATCACCACCGCCAGCGAACGAAGACGACGACGACGACGACGAGGAGGCGGCGACGGAGGAGGCCAACGATGATGTCGTAGATTCGACCGACTACGTTTCGAGTGACTTTGGTGAAAAGGTGAATTTGATCATGCCTGTCAGCGGAGACCACCTTTCTAGATCGCAGTGGTTTTAACATGTGAACTTATAACGTGAGTGAATATGACTAAAAGCTTTTGACAGTGACTTTAAATAGATGCAATTCTTGAACACTGGACGCTGAACGTGGTTCCGTTAAGAAAAAGATCAGGTAAAGAACCTCGATATGAGTCAAAATTTCTTAACAACTTTTTTATGTTCTTTAGATAATAGGGTCTAGCCAGAAATCTAAAAAAAAAAACTTTGAGGGGGTGGGGTTGTCTGTTTCAAAATTAAGCTCAACCTGAGTGTCCTTGCAAATTTATCTTTAAAAAAAAACTGAAATAGTGGAATGGTACAGTCGCATGAAAACAATCCTATGGGATGGGGATTATTACTGTAATAACTCCAAATCGGCTCATCAGAATCAAACAATTTATTTGACTTGTTTGCTGGTGTGAGAGGGGTCTAGTCAAAGATCTAATGATTGGATAATGTTAGTTAAGAAGGAAAGAGGAACGCAACCGCTACATTTCGGATAGTGATGTCCGTTGGATCCGGATTTCTGATCCGGATCTGAAAGTATCCGGATTCGGATCTAGAAATAACCGGATCAGGGGCTCGTATCCGGATCTCGGATATCGGATCCGGATTTCGGATCCTTTCACTGGATGCGTATTAGGACTAATTAGGACTTAGGAGGACTCAGGCTATCATAATTGCAATAGTCGAGTCCATATAGATTGAAGGGATATGGTACAATTCTAACTAAAGATTTGTTAAATTAAAGCTGATTTTATTTTATGATGATTTTGATTGTTGATTACATTAAACCGATCCACTGATCAGTCATAGGGAATTAGGGAGTTTAGGGACTTTTGGCTTTGAGACATGTTATAAGGTGGTTATATATAAAAAAAATTGCATATACACAATTTCCTGATACAGGATCCCAATTTCGGATCTCGAATCCCAGATCCGTATCTCGGATCTAGGTCCGAAAAAAAATCCGGATATCCGGTTCTTAAATTATCCGGATCTTGACATCCCTAATTTCGGATGATCTCAGAACTATACTTGCGCACTTCTCCTGCAGAGGGGATCATGGCGTACTCGAGAAGTTCATTCCGTTCATTACTTTTCCTGCATCCCAATAATTGCTTAATCTGTACAAGGTTTGGTTTTCCACATCAAAAGCCATCTGGGACGAAGTTCTGGCTTAAAAGAGAAATTCAAATATAAGACAGCGATTATTTTCTTATCAATGATTTCAGCAAATCAAAGATAATAGCAGAAAATACAATTATCTGCTCTCATTAGCCCTTGGTTCGCGACATCATAACTATGTCGTCCATCCTCAACGGAGGCCAGATGATCATGTCTATTTTTTCATGCCAAGCTGTTTTACCACATGTACAGAGGTTGAGTCAAAAGTAGTGGCCGATCGCCGCGCAAACTTTTAAATGGGCACCAGACAGGAACCACTCATTGCTAATCTTCAAAGAGTCTATCATGCTCTATGGTCTTCATCCAACGATCAGCCAGTTGGCGGATGCCCCCGCGAAACCACTCCTCCGGTTTCTGGACGAAAAAGTCACACACTGGCATTGATGAAGCGACGTCCATGCAGGAAGTGCGCCATGGACCGGAAGAGATGGTAGTCGGAAGGTGCCAGGTTGGGGCTATAAGCTGGATGTGGCAGAACCTCGATGCCCTCTAACTCCTGCAACTTAAGCTACTTGTTGTTGTGCTTGCGCGGGCGTCAGCTCCTGTTGACCTTTCCCATGGCATGCAATGTCGAACCACACTCGATTGTGATGTTCTGAGTCGGCCACTACTTTTGACTCAACCTCTGTAATAGAACCAAAATCGGAGGAATCTCTAATCCACAAGGAGATTTGAAATACCGGATACCTATTTCGGCTACCAAGGACAAAAGTCAACTTTGTCCAGTTGATTTTCGTCTCTCATCGCCGAAGATGGCTACTTGGTAGCCGAAATACGTATCCGGTATTTCAAAACTCTTTGTGGAATAGAGATTCCCTCCGATTTTGGTTCTATTGCATGTGGTAAAAGAGCTTGGCATGTAAAAAGTACACTTGATCATCTGGGCCTCCGTTGAGGATGACGACATTGTTTAACTTGGGCTAAGCCTTAGCATATTTTTTAGATATATTAATCTTTTTCTAAAAATTAAAAAATGGCTGGAGCGTTCAAACCAACAAACCAAACTCAATAAAATTGTTATGTACGGACTCCTCTCATTAAGACGAATTGTTTACCTAACCTAACCTAAATGACTTTTTTGGCTCTGAAGAACCGTTTTGGAGTTATTAACGATCCTCCCTACCCCCACCCCGACGAATTTTTAAAAAAAATTTTTTTCGTGCAAAGAGGGGTCCTTAGACTATGCATTGACACATTTTTCATATAAAAATCAGCATAAGGAATTATGGGAAGATCTTGTTAGGAAGAAAATCCCACGTCTTATAC
>JAHWFO010007322.1:0-15889 GCA_023313115.1 Rhysida immarginata
GGGGGGCGGTAGGAAAATTTCTTCCTCGGGACAAGTCGACGGCACCTGCGGTTCGGGCGGTGCGGCTTCTTTAGCTCGGGCTCGTCTTTCCCGGCGACGGGGCTCCTGTGGCAGGTCTCCTACCTTAGGCTTCATCCGATTTGCATGAACAACTTTAGTTTTGTTGGTTTTCACATGCTTGATCAGAAAATTGACCAGAGAGTACTGGTCAATAATCTTATAGGGTCCCTCATAAGTAGGGTGCAGCTTTTTTGTTAACCCCGGTTTAATTTGTGGGACTGCTAAATATACGAGGTCGTCAACCTTAAATGAATAAGGCTTGTGACGCTTATCGTGATATTCCTTTCTCTTCTTATCCTGTTCTTCTCTGAATTTTTCTGCTAAGTCGAACGCATACCGGATGCGGGCTTCAATTTCGCATTCGTAATTCTTGTCAATGCCATAATACGGCCTTCTTGGCGTGGTGATGATGTCACCAGGGAGGATGGGATCTCTCCAGTAGAATAGCAGAAAGGGGCTTTCGCCCAAAGAAGAATGTGGACTCGTGTTATATGCAAACATACAGAACGACAGCCATTCTGGCCAGTCTCTTTGACTTTTTTTGACATAATGACGTATCATCTGGATGAGATTTTTGTTCATCCGCTCGACAATTCCGTTTCCGGCGGGATGATACACTGTGGTGAACAGTTTTTTGATACCCAGAATCTTACAAACTTCTCGCAAAAGTTCAGAGGTAAAATTAGATCCTCGGTCGGTCAATAGTTGGATTGGAATAGAATGACGATTAAAAACACTGGTGACTAATGCCTTAGCCACAGTTTTCGCAGTTTGGTCCCTAAGAGGAACGGCTTCCGTATATCTGGAATAATGGTCTGTGACCACTAAAATATACTTATAACCTTCATAAGAAGTGGTAATTGGTCCCAAAATGTCGGCGGCAATACGGTAAAACGGATGTTTTACTGGCGGAAAACTTTGCAAGGGTTGTTCTTTGCGCTTGGGTCGAGCTGCATGGAGCTGACAACTTTCACATTCAGCACAATATTTCTGAATATCAGAACGCATGGTTGGCCAATAATACTGTTTATCAATTTTAACTCGCATCTTCTTGGATCTTATGTGACCACTGGATGGAATGTCGTGGTACAAATACAGCACGTGGTTTCTCAAACTATTCAGAATGACAACCTGTTCCCAAATCTCCTTCCCATCCTGGGATCTTTTTATGTGATACAATACGTCTTCGTCATCCATGAAAAAGTTCTCTTCTTTATCCGGCCAATCACGGGGGAGGGGCTTCACGCCCGTGCCCTTGAAGTACTCTCTAATCCCTCTCCACTCTTCCTCTAGGTTTTGTTCTCGAGCTATCTCTTGTTTACATAATAGCGGCTCGTATTCTGCTATTGCAGAAATGGGAACTCTTGAGAGGCCATCGGCATTGGTGTTTTTTATGCCTGGCTTATGCACAATGTCAAAGTTATATTCGGCTAACGCAAACGCCCAGCGGGCAAGTTTCGAGGTAGGGTCTCTTAGATTAAACAGACACGAAAGAGGACGATGATCGGTTTGCAACGTGAAATTATATCCATACAAGTACACTCGGAATTGCTTAATGGCATACACTACTCCCAAACATTCTTTTTCGATCACCGAGTAATTTAATTCACTCTTTTTTAGCAAACGACTACTGCAATACGCAATAGGATGTTCCTTTCCTTCGAAGCGCTGTGATAAAACTGCACCTAACGCATATGAGCTCGCATCTGTGGCGACTATAAATGGTTTGGAAAAATCAGGACTTTTTAGAATTGGAGCTGTAATTAAGAGTTGCTTAAGGGTGAGGAATGCTTTCTCTACATCATCAGACCAATCAAAAGGTGTGTCTAATTTAGTTAAATCAGTTAATGGCTTTGCAATGGCACTGAATGATTTCACATGCCTGCGGTAATAATTTGCCAATCCTAGAAAAGATTGAATTTCTTTGACGGTTTTCGGCCTTGGAAAATTTTTTACTGCTGTGATTTTCTCTGGATCGGGAGCAATGCCACGTTCAGATATGACATGCCCTAAAAAATTTACTTCATCATTGAGAAATTGACACTTACGGGGTTTAAGCTTGAGATTTGCTTCCTTCAACCTGATAAACAACATCTTTAAACAGTCTAAATGTTCAGCAAATGTTTCATTAAATGTAATGAAATCGTCTAAATAACAAAGAATACGGTCCTGTAAGCCTCTGACTATGAAATTAGCGGCTCTTTGCCATAGCGCTGGTGAATTATTTAAACCCATAGGCAATCGCTTAAACTGAAATTTCGCGTCCGGGGTACTGAACGATGTTTTGGCGGAATCACTAATTTCAAGTTGAAAATAGCCTTGATTCACATCTAATACACTGAAATATTTCGCCTTGCCTAGCTGACTCAAAGTTTCATTTACATTGGGTAAAGGGAACGAGAAAACAGTTGTAACCTTGTTCAATTTACGATAATCTACAACGAATCGATAAGATCCGTCCTTCTTCTTAACTAGCAATGCTGGTGCATTCCAGGGGCTAGAGCTGGGTTCAATGACCTGATGTTTTAACAAGTTATCTATCATTTCCTTCATGATACCTCTCTGCGAATAAGGAATTCTGTAAGGGGGTTGAGCTACAGGGGGGGATGACCCAGTATCAATTTTGTGGTGTTCAATTTTACAACATCCCAGGTCCCATTCATGGTGTGAGAATGCTCCCTCAAATTCATATAACAAGTTCTCTAATGGTATTCTTTTGTCAGGAGTTAAATGATCCAAATGAAATAAATTTAGAAATTTTTCTTTATCTATCTTAACTTCCTTTCCCTCTTCAATAGTTGTACTCAATTCCACCCTTTCCTCTTCTGCCTCATTTAAATTTCCAATAATTTTATTTGCCTCTAAAATTAACGTTTCTCCAGAATAATTTAATAATCGAATAGGAATGGTATCATTTTGCGAAACCTTAACCAATACCTTAGCTGCTAACAACCCTGGATCAGAAAAATCTTTAGGTTCAAGTACCCCAATACGATTTTTAAACGCTGTACTCGCCAATTGACCTTCACAAATAATTTCAGAATGCGGAGGAATGGATATTTTATGCTTACATTTAACAGAAACAGTCTCCATAATTTCTCTGATATTAGAGACTTCAGTTGAGTCACTTTGATTTCTCGACTTTGGCCTTTTTCCCATAAAGAAGATGTTATTCTTTTTGGCATGTAAACTATTGCTTTGAAAATCAATAACAAAACCATATCTCCTTAAAGAATCTCTTCCCAATATAGCTTGATAAGGTATATCTTCCCTTCTTTTCCAAATGTAACATTTTAACATGTATCTTTTTGTACCAAATTTAAATTTAATTAGATATATGCCTTCAGTAGGGAAATGGTGTCCCGTAACCCCAACCAAATTTATAGCGGGTTCTGTAACCTCAGTAACTTTATACCCTAATTTAATTATTTTTTGTAACATGTCTTCGCCTAATAGCGTTACTTTGGCTCCGCTATCCACTAAGAATTTAACATTAATTTCCCCTAATTTGCCTTTAACCATCAAATCTTCGGGTTCTGCTGAAATGTGTGCCAATGGGAGGGCATCCTCATCGCTTACTGCTCTCTTTCCTCTCCGGCCTGGAGAGGGGCTGCTCGCACGTTTTTTGGCTGAGCAACTCGTTCTTTTCCTTCGCGCTCATTAGCTGGTTGTTCTCGAGTGTTGTTTCTATTGTTTCTACGCATTCTTTCACGACAATATCTAATCGTATGACCCCGTTTATGGCAGTAGTAACACTCATAATTGTTTACAGGAGGTCTACGGCAATCTTTAGCTAAATGTCCGCGCAAATTACAGCGGTAACAGCTACGCTCTTCTCGCGCTCGATTCTCCCCTGTCCCTCGGTTGGTGTCTGGAGCCTTTCTCGGACTGGGTGGCTGCTTCTGTCCGGTGGGACGGCCACGTTCATTCGGTCTACCTGCATTCGTCGGACGCGCTCTAGGCTGATTTTCGTTATCTTTCTCGCGCAATCTTTCCTCGATACGCCTACTAATTCTTTCTTCTGTTTCGGCACTAACAGTAACGACTATTTCTCCTTTTATTTCCTTTCCTACAGCATTTAATGCATAGTCCTCTGATCCCCATCTCTTAATAATTTCTTCCTTCTCTTCAGCCTGTTCTATCGCTTGTTTCAACGTTACTGGTTTCTTAAACATGACAACTCTTCTCAGTGGTGGTAATAACCCTTCAACGAAACGTTCTTTAATTCTTTCTGTCAAAATCTCTTGAGCATAGACACGTTTTATTTCTGCCTGTTCCCCTTCACCTTCTACTTCTCGCTTGGTTTTATTTCCCAGACTCTGCAAACGCGTCGCATAGTGACGTACTGATTCTTTCCCACCTTGTCTACATTCTATAAACAATCTTTCACTTTTTCCTTTCGGTTCTTTTCCAAATCTTTCCTTCAATGCCTCTCGTAATGCCTCATAAGTGTTTACCGTTCTCATCTCCCCATCTTCCCTACAATAGAAATGTGCGTCCCCAGTTAGCTTAATTTTTGCAATATTGAATTTTGCAGCTGGTGTCCAATTCATGACCGTGCTCACCTCATCAATTTTGAGGAAAAAAGTTTCGGGATCCGTAGATCCATCGTATTGTTTGATCTCACTAGCTAACGCAAATGACTGCGGCGGGGGGGCTTGCATTGGAAGTGGCGGAGGAGCGGGCACTCCTGGTATTAACTGACCCTGTGTTTGTGGCATATTTAAAACTTAGGATTTACGTGAAATATTCCTATCTGCTTGAACAATCTAGATTTAAGTACTTTGTTTCCCGTCCTTGGGCTTAATTGATAATTTTACTTAATTCTACTTAAATTTATCTTATGAATACTTAATTTATGCAAAACATGTAAATTATGTAAGTTATGCTTATGCAAATGACTCTTTTGAATATTCTAATGAGTTTATGTTCCAAACAAATTTTTCCAATCTTAAAATATCAAATGGTGCAAATATTTTAATGCTACTTTATTCTCTCGCACTGTTTTTATAAAGAAATGACGCTACAATATCCTGTCGACTGCGCCATTTTTAAATGTGAGGTTCCTGGGGATAAATATGGAAATAAGTGGTCGAATGAATAGTTAATTATTTAAAAAGGACTGCGCCAGTGGATTATACTTTCCACAAAGTGTTTATGATAATTTAAAGTTTATCCCATTCACACTAACTAGTTTCTTCCCGCTTAAACAGGCCCGGCCAAGTGAGGAGAAAATCAAAGTACTCGAGGCAGTGTTTAACATATAAAATAGAATATTTATTAGGAACATTCAACAATTGTATAAAACAGAATTTGAGATAATAAGAAATAAAATTTAATCAATGATGGGTGAACCAATGTATCAATTACATATCTCTAGAATGATTCAATTTGTAAAAAGGAAAAACTTTGTATTTAATTGTAATGAACCAATAATTTGTATCTCAGAATATAAATGATAGAATATCAGAATTGACTTCTGATAATGGTAATAAATGTAATTATAATTCTTTAAGACAAGCATAGAATTTGGAAATTCTAACAATCAATTTTCTAAGACTAAAAATATTCTCAAACGACTTGTAAGTCTTAACTGTTTAATAATGATAATTAAAATATAGAAATATACAATCACTGTTCTGTGGAATTTTGTATCAAATGATTTAACAGTAAAGAAATATGTTCTTCTGACTGAACTTAATTTGGATATTCAAATTCTGGCAACATTATAACTAATGTCAAGACTTTATGTAAGATAACAAAATGATCAGACTGATGCGATTGACGCTAAAGGGGGTGATAGAATTAAACTGAATTGTAACTTGACTCTAAAATGTAATTGTCTTTCCCACTAGAATTTTAGGAATAAGAATGTTCCGTTCCCATTTTAAGCGAATAGAAATTGAAATAAAGAAAACATGAATAATATGAATAGAATGGCCATTGAGACATTAAATTGGAACTGGGCTTTACCGTGTCTTCTCGAATCTGTCCGCTCTTGGATGGCACTCGCTCTCTGGCTCCGTCGAAACATCTGGAGGGGGGGTGGACTTCTCTTCAGAAATGGCTGGTAGGTTTCTCTGCTAGGCTCCTTCTTCCATGATGAAATTTTTATACCGTTCTGGGCTGGCTTTTCTTTCTCAAACTAACATTAACTTTTCTAACTATTAAATTGGTGAAGCTGGTTCTCAGCTAGGTGGAATATACTTAAAGAATCCTCGGCATCGAGCTAACTCAAGAATTACGTGGTGTGAAACGTAATGGAAAAACTAAACTTAAACAGGAGTTAAAAATACTAATTTAAAATTTCCCATCTGAATTCATTTGAATTTCAGATAGAGGCCGAATTGGAAAATAATAAAATTGCGAGTAGGTGAACCGCACACCCGGTTCTCTTAAAATCAAAACTTCTACTACTGAAGATTCTTTCTCTGGAACTGCTGACAAAACAGATCCAGTTTCCTTAACCAATCAAACGTTCGAATACACGCTAGACAATCACCAAAAGGTGATTCTTCAACCAATTAAGAACTTGGTAACATTTCTCAACTTATTTGAAATTTATCACTCACGTGACAATTAGTCACATCTGGCCATCTTCATCGTTCAAGGTTCACTCTTTGTTCTTAAAAACATGTTACACTCCCACATCCCGTCTCGAATTCGACCCTAACCACTTTTCCAACTCTGCCAATACTCTTGGGTCCTTGAACAAAAGTCAAAACAATCCTATTCTATAAGGTGTAAACTGAATCCTTGACAATCCCCTTGCTGTTGACAGCAATTCTGGCACCGTTTAAGGGCTTCTTAAAATCGAGCAGAGAAAAAACATTTAAAATATTATTTATTATTTAATTCTTTACTATCTCTGAATCCGTTCTAAATCTTTCAAAAATGCTAAACTTACGATCCCATAAACAATCCTAACATGAATAAATTATTAAATTTGCATAATTAACGTTAATAAATTCTAAATTCTAAAACTGGCTAAATACTCATCCTCGAAATCCTACATTTCATTATTGGCCGATCAAAGGTGGCCTATGTGTTCGTTTCCCCAAATAAAAACTTTTTTTTTATGGAATTCGACTCCAAGAAGATATGTTGAAATTTTGAAAGAAAAAAATCCGTCTCTACGTATGTTCGTATGTATGTAGCCAATTTTGTGCAGCTAACTCCTCTGAAAATGCAAATAGCAGAACCAAATAAAATCTATACATAATTAGAGGGTATCTTAAACTGTGCCTCTGATGTATTTTTATGACAATTGATCAACTTTTTTTAGGGATATGACAATTGAGTTAATTTTTAGGGATATTAACTTTTTTCTTAAAATGAAGAAATGGCTACAGCATTCATACAAACAAACTAAATCCTACAATATACCTCCCCTCGCAAGAAAAGCCTCGCCCCGAGGCGGTATCGTTACCTGAAATCCTTTGGGGAAGGGGGGGGGTCTTGCATCTTTGCAGCATCTTCCATTGATGGAGCGGGACAGATCGAGTCAACGCCGGTAAGCCCAACTTCTCAAATGGCAACTAGAAAACTCAATAAAAAGCTCATTTAATATTAAGCAGTATATTTTTTTGTTTCCCATGATCATTTTGCATAAAAGAAAATAGTTTAGTTAATCAATTTGGTTAGTATGAGTTAATTTTTTAAATACTAAATAACTAAAATCACAATAATAAAAGATATACGCAAAGGGTACCCAAATTATCATAACTTAATGTCTACCTAAGATTACTTAAACATATAATCATATTGGATAGGCCTTTTGAAGATTTGTGCACAACACTGAAAATTTCTTATCACACAGTTCAAAGTTCTTAACACATTCTAATCAGTTCTCAATCAATACACAGTTCACTGTCCATAACCTAATGAAAGTTCATTACCTTAACGTTTCCACTTAAAAAAGTTCAAACGCAACACCAAGTTCACTGAAAGTTATGGAATACTGAAATTCAAAATTATGTTAGAGAACGCAAAACAATATATCAGTCAGAAATATTTCAAGTACTGGACAGTTTGTGGCACAAACTTGCTTCTATGTGGTGGAGATAAAGTTCTGAGGCGGGATGCTCACGTCGGTATCATCTCTTTGCTCTGGATCTCCATCTAGCATATCGGAATGCGGAATCGCTCCGAAGTGACCTTCACTGGCATTGTCTGCGACATGGGGGGGTTGAAGTCCTCAACGTCAGCAGGTGTCTGGTGTCGTCTGGCTCCAGAGGTCCTTCCTGGCTCCATGGCGTTGTCACCTGTAAGCCAACTCCTTTCAAATGTCTCGGCCAAGTTAAATTTTAAAATGTTTATAGGAAGGAAAAGAATAGATAGAATTTGTATATGTAAGTTGAATTCCCCAAAAGATAAAATATGAAGTAAATTTATAAAGTAATGTTTCAAGAGAAAACAAAAATATTATGTGTCAAAATAATATATGTGAATCCTTATAAATGTTTGTTATAAAAATTTCAAGAAAGACAAATGAATAATAGAATGATGTATAGAATATAAATGTAAGATAAGTATATTAAATGTAGGAAAACTCATAACATGTGTTTGTATATCATAGACAATATTATATTTCTTCAGAAGAAAAAGCTATCGGAACTCGCTCTCTAAGATTCATAGGAGTTTCCTCAACAAGAGGACGTGGAGTTCCGTTTAAAATCTCTAATTCTAGATCTCCTTCAGGATTTGTGTCATCACTAGTAACCATAGACATTTTTAATATTTACGCAATCGCTAGCTTAATTTATAGACCGCATTATTTCTTAAGGTATTTAAAATTTGTATTAACTGAGAAGCGGGACATTCAAACACTTAATTAAATTATATTATCACAGGGAAGCCATGATAGAGAGGGGGGGTCCAAGAACTTTAGTCGAGAACGCTATCTCTACGCATGACCTCATATCGAGATGAAATCTAAATCACTCGGCTCGAAAATGAAATTTTTATTTCACAATTTTATTCGTAAACATCAATAGATCGCTGTTATATCCGTCATCATTAGTGATCGGAAAACAACGTCTATAAACCTTCTTAAAGAAAGAAAAGTGAGAACTTGCTACCATACTGGAGTAATATCTTTCGATATTATTATTTTTATAAACCTCTTATACAACTTTTACATTACAAGAAGTAAAGAAAGACAATAGTTGAATCATTTAGAATTGAACCTTAGAAAAGGTTATTTATTTAAAAATTATTCTGAAAATATTTATCTATTTTCCTGCTTTATTTATTTATTTAAACTTTATCTCCCCAACAAGGAAGTAAACGTGTTTTTTCTCGAAAGGGATTAAGAAAAGAGGGGGACCAGGTCGGTCCTATTGTTCAGGAATAGGGGTGAGGAAATAGTTATTTCTTCTGCCCTATCTGGTCACTCAATTCTAAGAAACGATTTGAAAACTTCTAACTTATTTGAAACGATCTGATAACGTGTTTGAAACTGCTAGTGGATACGTGGATAATATTTTTCCAGTGGTTTGAATATAAACTTTAAACAAAGTTTATGAAAAACATCCTGCGGTTCTAGCTTAGAATAATTAATTCATTTGCGGGAAATTATGTGATGGTGGAAACATAATTACCTTAATTAAAAGAAATGTGAACAAAGAAAATAATGGATACCGTGTGCGGATACAAAGGACGTTAGAAATACAAGGTAAGACAAGATTTATCTAGATTCGGAAATTTATAATGTAATTTGTGGAATAATTTAGAATTTTATTTCGGACTTTAGAATACTTTTATCATTAACTTAGCTTCCTTCAGACAATTGTATTCATCAAGTGGTGTACGATCTTGGTCATCGGGATGGTCGGCTCGGCAATGAGAAGCTCGCAACGGCGGCGACCCACGCCTCGACTCCCGGGACACGATGACATCGGCCGTCACTCTGGGTATTCTGTGGGAGGGGTCCCAGTTCAACTTTCTCCACTGAACACTTTCGTTCTCTACAGCTTTGACAAGAGGTAAGTGATCATTTATATTTCATAATTGGATGAGAAATTAGAAGTTAATGAACAGCGATTCGAAATTTATATAATTTCCTTTGTCTTTTGGGTTGTTCTGTAGAAAGAAAACCTGACTTTGAAATGGATTTGAAGAAACATTGAAACCATTATGTTTCGGTGATGGAATTATGGACAAGATTAAAAACAAGAATTATAATAATTAATCATATTTTTTATGTGTTTAATAATCTTTAGAATGAAAAGGGTTTTAAGAAAATGAGTGTTTTAAAATTTCGACTTGATGCTGTTTTTTGAAAGTAACAACGTAACAAGTAATTTCATACTTTATACTTAAATTTTCTCCTTGCGGGCTCCCTGAGAAAGGGAGGGAATTATGGCTTTGGACATAATGTAATTCCTTAGAAAAGTAATTTTCATTTAACTGGATGTTTCTTTTCAATCTGCAGGAATCCTTTCATAAGAATAATCATTAGAGTGTTTCGAGAGAAAAATTTGACATTAACTGTTTAGAAGATAAATATAGAATTGTTATAACGAGTGATTAGAATGAATATACATCAGACTTGACTGATGAACTCCAGGAGGGGGCGGCTCGAGTTCCACTCCAACCTAGGCTCATATTTCGTCAGAACGGGGTAGCTCGCTCTTCTCTCTTTCACTATAACGAGGGTTGAGGAGGGGGCGACTTCCAAAGTCATCTCTCCTACAACGACTTCAGTCCGCACTTAATTCAAAAGGCGCGCATGTCGGGTGGGACTAATTTTCTTTACATTTAACAACAGGGAGGCCTCTTCATCACACAGCATACAATATTTGATAACTGAACTAGAAAGAAATTTTAATTCATAACCTGGGGCCCATGTAATCACAAGTTATGTGGATTACTCTAACGGCGGTAACCTTAACAACTCACAGTATTTCTACTGCTACATGGTTACGTTTCACGGGGAATTCATTTGAATTCCATCAGAAAACAGGGAATGTCCGCTTTAACCTTAATCTTAAGAAATATTTGGCAAGAACTGGCAAGATCTGCTCTAGAATTAGGTCCGGGTGCTTTTCTTTTCATACTAGCACTATAGTCTGGATAAGATTATATAGACAGGCATCCAATTGAAACCATGTCAATAATTATATAAAATTAACCTTCTCACTAGGGGTGTTTTACGGGGACTTTGAAATCATCAGAAATATATCATTTCACGTGGCTCCCCAAGGATTTACTCATTTGGTAGGATCATCAGTAGTGGTCTACACCGAGCAAACTTGTAAAAAACAAGAGTACGTAAATTGTTCCCCTTTGTACTTGACATAAAGAGAAAAAGTTAAACGACTATGATTGAATAATTAAGAGACATAAATGTTTAAAACAATTATTCTTCTAGGGTTTCAATGGTAAGTAAAGATCTTTAAATGAATTATTTCAGAAAGGAGGGATCACTTGGGGCTTTTTATGAAACTATTAAACTGAACAAGCATGATCCGAATGATACGGCACTATGGGTCAAAAGTATGACTGAAAATTCTTATTTATTATTCTATCATTGTGGATATCCAAAATAACAATAAGGTCCTTTTATAATACATCATTAGAAACCCTTTAATTTTAATAATTCATAAAGACCTCATAGAACTCAGAATAAGATGAACTTATGAATAAAATCGAGAATAGACCTTTAGGTAATATTTAACTCTATGGGAATAATTGATATTGGAAATTCTCAGGAAAGTGTAAATGAAATTATGTAATATTTATTATATGTTTATTGCCCATAGATTAAGTAAATAGTGACCCTCCAAGTTACATTTTAACTATGTATAGACCCTAGAACTTTCTCAAACATGCTCATCAGGAGCTGATAAGACACGTTGGAAGAATTAAATTGTTTATGAGTAAGAGCTGGTGAGGAGGAAAGAGTGTCAATCAGGGCGGCGACTTCCGAGGCTTCGCCGGCATTCATCGAACGAATGTTTTCATTCACGAAACGCTCTTCTCTTTCCATGGCTTCGTCTTCTGTACTTGAGTCGAAGACAACATTGACGTCATCATTCTGGGAGTTCCTCTCCAATACTTCAGTTGTTCTCTTATCTTGTACAGACGATAATACCCATGGTATTTCGGGTGCGCTTCCTTGTGAACGCAACATGTACGGATGGGAGGGGGGTGCATTTACTGTTCTCCCGGCCTCATTACTTCCTCCCGGAGCGGGTGGTTGCCTCTCGGGCTCCACGATCGGTTCGTCTCTGGGCATCGCGGGGGGCGGTAGGAAAATTTCTTCCTCGGGACAAGTCGACGGCACCTGCGGTTCGGGCGGTGCGGCTTCTTTAGCTCGGGCTCGTCTTTCCCGGCGACGGGGCTCCTGTGGCAGGTCTCCTACCTTAGGCTTCATCCGATTTGCATGAACAACTTTAGTTTTGTTGGTTTTCACATGCTTGATCAGAAAATTGACCAGAGAGTACTGGTCAATAATCTTATAGGGTCCCTCATAAGTAGGGTGCAGCTTTTTTGTTAACCCCGGTTTAATTTGTGGGACTGCTAAATATACGAGGTCGTCAACCTTAAATGAATAAGGCTTGTGACGCTTATCGTGATATTCCTTTCTCTTCTTATCCTGTTCTTCTCTGAATTTTTCTGCTAAGTCGAACGCATACCGGATGCGGGCTTCAATTTCGCATTCGTAATTCTTGTCAATGCCATAATACGGCCTTCTTGGCGTGGTGATGATGTCACCAGGGAGGATGGGATCTCTCCAGTAGAATAGCAGAAAGGGGCTTTCGCCCAAAGAAGAATGTGGACTCGTGTTATATGCAAACATACAGAACGACAGCCATTCTGGCCAGTCTCTTTGACTTTTTTTGACATAATGACGTATCATCTGGATGAGATTTTTGTTCATCCGCTCGACAATTCCGTTTCCGGCGGGATGATACACTGTGGTGAACAGTTTTTTGATACCCAGAATCTTACAAACTTCTCGCAAAAGTTCAGAGGTAAAATTAGATCCTCGGTCGGTCAATAGTTGGATTGGAATAGAATGACGATTAAAAACACTGGTGACTAATGCCTTAGCCACAGTTTTCGCAGTTTGGTCCCTAAGAGGAACGGCTTCCGTATATCTGGAATAATGGTCTGTGACCACTAAAATATACTTATAACCTTCATAAGAAGTGGTAATTGGTCCCAAAATGTCGGCGGCAATACGGTAAAACGGATGTTTTACTGGCGGAAAACTTTGCAAGGGTTGTTCTTTGCGCTTGGGTCGAGCTGCATGGAGCTGACAACTTTCACATTCAGCACAATATTTCTGAATATCAGAACGCATGGTTGGCCAATAATACTGTTTATCAATTTTAACTCGCATCTTCTTGGATCTTATGTGACCACTGGATGGAATGTCGTGGTACAAATACAGCACGTGGTTTCTCAAACTATTCAGAATGACAACCTGTTCCCAAATCTCCTTCCCATCCTGGGATCTTTTTATGTGATACAATACGTCTTCGTCATCCATGAAAAAGTTCTCTTCTTTATCCGGCCAATCACGGGGGAGGGGCTTCACGCCCGTGCCCTTGAAGTACTCTCTAATCCCTCTCCACTCTTCCTCTAGGTTTTGTTCTCGAGCTATCTCTTGTTTACATAATAGCGGCTCGTATTCTGCTATTGCAGAAATGGGAACTCTTGAGAGGCCATCGGCATTGGTGTTTTTTATGCCTGGCTTATGCACAATGTCAAAGTTATATTCGGCTAACGCAAACGCCCAGCGGGCAAGTTTCGAGGTAGGGTCTCTTAGATTAAACAGACACGAAAGAGGACGATGATCGGTTTGCAACGTGAAATTATATCCATACAAGTACACTCGGAATTGCTTAATGGCATACACTACTCCCAAACATTCTTTTTCGATCACCGAGTAATTTAATTCACTCTTTTTTAGCAAACGACTACTGCAATACGCAATAGGATGTTCCTTTCCTTCGAAGCGCTGTGATAAAACTGCACCTAACGCATATGAGCTCGCATCTGTGGCGACTATAAATGGTTTGGAAAAATCAGGACTTTTTAGAATTGGAGCTGTAATTAAGAGTTGCTTAAGGGTGAGGAATGCTTTCTCTACATCATCAGACCAATCAAAAGGTGTGTCTAATTTAGTTAAATCAGTTAATGGCTTTGCAATGGCACTGAATGATTTCACATGCCTGCGGTAATAATTTGCCAATCCTAGAAAAGATTGAATTTCTTTGACGGTTTTCGGCCTTGGAAAATTTTTTACTGCTGTGATTTTCTCTGGATCGGGAGCAATGCCACGTTCAGATATGACATGCCCTAAAAAATTTACTTCATCATTGAGAAATTGACACTTACGGGGTTTAAGCTTGAGATTTGCTTCCTTCAACCTGATAAACAACATCTTTAAACAGTCTAAATGTTCAGCAAATGTTTCATTAAATGTAATGAAATCGTCTAAATAACAAAGAATACGGTCCTGTAAGCCTCTGACTATGAAATTAGCGGCTCTTTGCCATAGCGCTGGTGAATTATTTAAACCCATAGGCAATCGCTTAAACTGAAATTTCGCGTCCGGGGTACTGAACGATGTTTTGGCGGAATCACTAATTTCAAGTTGAAAATAGCCTTGATTCACATCTAATACACTGAAATATTTCGCCTTGCCTAGCTGACTCAAAGTTTCATTTACATTGGGTAAAGGGAACGAGAAAACAGTTGTAACCTTGTTCAATTTACGATAATCTACAACGAATCGATAAGATCCGTCCTTCTTCTTAACTAGCAATGCTGGTGCATTCCAGGGGCTAGAGCTGGGTTCAATGACCTGATGTTTTAACAAGTTATCTATCATTTCCTTCATGATACCTCTCTGCGAATAAGGAATTCTGTAAGGGGGTTGAGCTACAGGGGGGGATGACCCAGTATCAATTTTGTGGTGTTCAATTTTACAACATCCCAGGTCCCATTCATGGTGTGAGAATGCTCCCTCAAATTCATATAACAAGTTCTCTAATGGTATTCTTTTGTCAGGAGTTAAATGATCCAAATGAAATAAATTTAGAAATTTTTCTTTATCTATCTTAACTTCCTTTCCCTCTTCAATAGTTGTACTCAATTCCACCCTTTCCTCTTCTGCCTCATTTAAATTTCCAATAATTTTATTTGCCTCTAAAATTAACGTTTCTCCAGAATAATTTAATAATCGAATAGGAATGGTATCATTTTGCGAAACCTTAACCAATACCTTAGCTGCTAACAACCCTGGATCAGAAAAATCTTTAGGTTCAAGTACCCCAATACGATTTTTAAACGCTGTACTCGCCAATTGACCTTCACAAATAATTTCAGAATGCGGAGGAATGGATATTTTATGCTTACATTTAACAGAAACAGTCTCCATAATTTCTCTGATATTAGAGACTTCAGTTGAGTCACTTTGATTTCTCGACTTTGGCCTTTTTCCCATAAAGAAGATGTTATTCTTTTTGGCATGTAAACTATTGCTTTGAAAATCAATAACAAAACCATATCTCCTTAAAGAATCTCTTCCCAATATAGCTTGATAAGGTATATCTTCCCTTCTTTTCCAAATGTAACATTTTAACATGTATCTTTTTGTACCAAATTTAAATTTAATTAGATATATGCCTTCAGTAGGGAAATGGTGTCCCGTAACCCCAACCAAATTTATAGCGGGTTCTGTAACCTCAGTAACTTTATACCCTAATTTAATTATTTTTTGTAACATGTCTTCGCCTAATAGCGTTACTTTGGCTCCGCTATCCACTAAGAATTTAACATTAATTTCCCCTAATTTGCCTTTAACCATCAA
>JAHWFO010007333.1:0-45569 GCA_023313115.1 Rhysida immarginata
GGGCGCAACGAAAAATGGCCGGGCGCAATAAAAAAATGCCGGGCGCAGCGCCAGGCTAAAAACGCCTAGAAAAATCACTACCTTAACTTTTCACATACACAGAAGTCAAGGAACAAAAAATATGTGGCCATTGTGACTCCTGTGGACTGAAAACACTTGTTGATGAAAGCGGTCACAAAAGAATGTGAAGACTTGTGTGCGAACCCAGAAAGTCAACAATCGCACAAATTACTGCTCATTACAACTCAGGTAGCCAGAAGACAATATCAGAATAGATAACTAGTCGCACCTTAGCTCGAATGGGTTACTAAAGCCAAAGACCATCTCGGGTAAGGATGCTGTCAGAGAAGAAAGCGCGCCTCCTGTGGGCACAGCAGCACAAGGATTGGACCATTGAGGGTTGGAAAAAGGTTGCCAGGTTTGACGAATCGAGGTTCATGCTGCATCATGTTTACGGAAGGCTTAGAATATGTCGAAAATAATATGAAGCCATGGCATTGGTTTTGCTTTACGTTTCTCAATAAGAAGCGGTTTATTAAAATACAGGGTGAATACAAAAGTCTGAACCCCCCTTTTATTTTTTGAACCGAAGCAGATATGTCAATTTTGATGAATCCAATGAATAGGAAGTTGTGGGTGGTCTATCCCATGGTCACTTTTCATCATCCCAAATATGCAAATTAGGACCATTCAAAATTTATCTCAAAAACCATAAGGGATAGAGAAAAAACCCAATTGCAAACTTGTTCAGCATAAAAAAACAAAGAAAACAAAAAAAAAAAAAATCATCCAAATCGGACCAACCAATCACCCACAATCACATGGTGAACTGTTACAAACAAGTTACTTCAAACAGTTTAAAAAAAAGTTAATCAACAAAATGCTTGATGTGACTACTTGTGGGAACCATAACACAATTGGGCACGGAACCTAACTGACGCCAAAACATGGGCAAGCATGGCTGGTGTCACTACTCGGCACGCTTCCTGGATTCGTTGAACCAGATCCTCGAGTGAGGCAGGTTGCGTAGCATAAACCTTGTCCTTCAGGTATCCCCACAAAAAAAAGTCAAGTGGTGTAAAATCAGGCGAGCGGGGTGACCAACGAACTGGTCCTCCTCGGCTAATCCATTGTTGTCCAAACATCTCACTTAAGACTATCGCGAACGACCAACCCGTAACGTGGAGGAGCATCATGCTGAGACCACGTGCGCTGGTACGAGGCCAATGGCAAATTGTCAATGAAGTCTGTGACTACCACGTTGAGAATTTCAGCCCAGTAGCGTTCTGCAGTCAGTGTTCCATCATAAACATACGGTCCAACCACAGTGTCTTTGTATAATCCACACCATTCTGATTCTCCAGTTCACTTGATGAGTTGCTTCTCGCCGACATCGTGGGTCTTCGTCTGCCCAATGATGATGGTTATGCCTGTTGATAACTCCATCCCTGGTGAACTGGGCTTCATCTGTCTGCAACACCTCATGAATGAAGTTTGGATTGTCATCCAGGCAGGTAATTAACCAGTTGCAGAAGGCAGCCCTAGCAACATAATCCAATGGCAGTAACTCCTGGTGACAATGAATATGGTATGGGTGAAAATGATGTGCGTGTAGAATGTTGGCATCCAACATCTGCAGCAACTGCAGCCAGAACTAGTGTTGTTGTATCCTCGTCGCCTTGTGCCCTTGGTCGTCCTCGTTCTGCATTAACATTCCCTGTAGCCTCGAATCTTTGAATAATGTGACGCATTGTTTGACGAGATGGATGGTGTTCGTTAGAGTATCTGTCTCGATACAGCCTAACTGCAGCATGTAGGTTTCTCCTTGCCTCTCCGAAGCAGATCATGTTGACCATTTCTGGAACAGTGTAGCTTGCCATCCTGGAATAGTTCTGTCTTTTGTGTGCTGAAACATGCCTTTTATTTGCTTTTATTTGTGTGAATGTGACTATAGTAATTTATGTTAATGTTTGGATTTGCATGCTTTACATGGTGGAAATATTAACATTCAGTTTTCCTTGTGTAAGCTACAAACAGTTCACCACGTGATTGTGGGTGATTGGTTGGCCCGATTTGGATGATTTTTTTGTTTTGTTTTGTTTGTTTTTTTATGCTGACTTTCGGTGGAATTCATGAAGTTTGGCAAAAAGTGTGCACGAAACTGTAAATCTACCCATTTGAGTGACTTTCGGTGGAAATCATGAAACAAGTTTGCAATTGGGCTTTTTTCTCTATCCCTTACGATTTATGAGATAAATTTTGAATGTGTCCTAATTTGCATATTTGGGATAGGCCACCCACAACTTCCTATTCATTGGATTCATCAAAATTGACATATCTGCTTCGGTTCAAAAAATAAAAGGGGGGTTCAGACTTTTGTATTCCCCCTGTATATTTTAAGCACTTAGTTTAAAAAATAAGCTTTTTTTAAGTACTTTTTAAGGCCTTAAAAAAGGGTTTAAAAACGAGCATTTTTTAAGGTTTTTTAAGCACCGTACGAACCCTGATATACAGTGAGCAAAAAAAATATCCATCCACTCTATTATTTGGGAAACAAAGCAAAGCAAAAATGTTCAAATATATTATCATTGTTTTAATTAAACAAAAATTAGTTTTCAAACATGTGAGGAACATATACAAATAAACTATAAAAAATATATTAAACTTTTTTAGAAAAGTAAACAAAACAAAAGTCATCCAAATTTTAATGCAAAAAATTATCCATCCAATTGAATTTTCAGGTTGAAATTAGTTTTTACACAAAATTTAATACTTTGTTGGGCCTTCCTTGGCCCTTATTACTGCCAAACAGCACTTGTGCATAGATGCAACTAATTTTTTTGTTGTTGTAGGTTCAATTTCTGTCCAAGTCTTAAGTCAAGAGTTCCTTGAGCTCCTGCTTTGATTTAGGACTGTGATTTTTCATTTTTCTCTCCACGATGGACCATAGGTGCTCAATTGGGTTGAGATCAGGCGACTGAGCAGCCCAATCAAGCACCCTAATTTTCTTTTGGTGAAGAAATTCGGTAGCAGATTTAGACGTGTGCTTGGGATCCCAGTCTTGCTGGAACACAAACTATCGCCTTAAATCCAATTTCTGAGCTGAGATGAGAAGATTTTCATCTAGGATAGACTTGTAGACATGCTGCTCCATTTTTGAATCAATGAAGGCCAACTGTCCAACACCATTTGCTACCATGCACCCCCATACCAAGACATTTCCTCCACCATGTTTTACGCTTTATGTATTTCAAATTGAGGGCTTCTCCTGATTTTCTCCATACTTTGGAGCATCCATCAGACCCAGACAAGTTGAAATTGAATCTGACCAAATAATGCGGTACCAGAATTTATCATCTTTATCCAGATGATCTTTAGACCATTGAAGTCGCCGTTTCTTATTGACGTCACTGATGTAGGTTTTTTCCCTAGATGTGCGACCTCGGAGATCAGCTTCATGCAGTCGAAAACGGACAGTTTGAAGTGTGATAGTGATGTTCAAGTCTTGTTTCAGTTCTTCACAGACCGTAGGAGCATATTTTTTCCTGTCTTGTGTTATTTGTTTGATAATTTCTCTGTCTTCTCTTTCTGTTGTTTTCCTCCTTCTTTATTTTTAATTTCACCTATCTTCTGATATTTCTGAAAAATGTATTGCACAGGTGTCCCGAGGTATTTTTAATTCATTTGCAATTGTTCTTTGGCTTTTTCCATCTTGAAAGCTACATATTACTCTTGCTCGAATATCAAGTGAATATTCACTTGATTTCTTTTTGTTTTTAAATCTCTCACTTTCCATGATTGAAAAATTGGTTTCTGTGAAGCAATAGTCCTACAGAATTTAATATTTACCTTATTTAAATTGGTTTTCAGCAAAAAAAAAAAACAGGGTGGGTGGATAATTTTTTTGCAATGTATTTTACATATTTTGATGTTTTGTCCTTCCCTCTTTTAAAATATAATTGTTCATGGTCTAAATATTTACAAAACAATATATTTTACTTAGGTATGATAAAAGTTTTAAGCTTACATTAGCTGGTTTAATACAATTCAAAATTTTTATATTTTTTAAGGGTGGGTGGATATTTTTTTTGCTCACTGTAGATAGATTATATCCATTTCCTGTTCATTGTTATAATTCTTTGAAATGAACTTTCTATCATTGCATCATCATTTTGTGCTCATTGTTATTGGTGAATTGCACGTTGATGAGAACACGACGGGCCTATTGTTGCACAAACTTTGCCTTGCATTGTTGGTCATGAGATATTTCTCATTAATATGCCCTGCCATAACCATGAATTTATATTTTTTATCAATAATTATTATTTTTCAGAAATCTGAGGTGGACAGTGACCTTTCTCATGCTTTGAAGGTCAAGTATGCAAAATTTCATCAAGATCGGAATAAAACTGTAGATTTGTATAAAAAACCAACAAACCCACAAACAAACATCCTTCTTTATATATATAGATTAGTTCTAAGCGTTTTCATGTGGTTATTTTTAAGATATTGCAAAATTTAATCCAAAAAAAAAAAAATCCTTGCCACGCAGGGGTTATCACCTAGCTTATGTGGTAGCACAGCGGATTCAAACATTTCATAAAAATACATTTTAACTATATTCTGTGGGAATATGTATATTTTGGAAAAATGAGATGCTGATAATGCGATGACTGAACGTTCGTTTCCAAGATTTATTGATAATGAGAATAAAATGATGATACAGTGACAGAACATTAATAAGGCAGCATCTATTGATGAGGCAAAGGAGTCACGCATGTCTCCCTTGAGCTCCCTATCAAACGTCCAAATGACTGCAAAAACTTGTGTGTCTGGAAAGGAAAAAGAAAGAACTAGTATTGGTCAGAGAAACTCTGCAACTAAAATAGAAAAAGGTATATGAGCATTTGAATTATCTGAGCAACGGGAGTTTCGAATAGAGCAAGAGCTTCTACGTCAAGGGCAAGAAAAACTTGAGTCTAAAGTATCTGCTGATGCTCCGTAGTGGTGAGGTAATTCAAGAAGTGTTTAGATATATCTCCTAGATTTCCGGTATATCACCTAGACTTCCTTTTTTTGTATTTTTCGTAGAAAGGATAATCCCTTTGCTCTGTGTTCTATTGATTGAGTTATTATTTAACCAAATGGAAGTTATAATTTAATTTTTTGAGATTGTTCTCTTAACGTATAAGTGTAATTATCCCGGGCAACACCGGGTACCTCTGCTAGTACATATATAAAAGAAACACACCATTAACAAAGAACTATTCTACATAAATATATATAACAAGGATTGATTGTAAAATGTCACAATCTAAAATATTCCTATGTCTGAAATATTCCCGCCAGGCCTGTGTGACAGCAAAAATTTCTACACACTGACAAGGCATGTCACAAAGGTAATGAAAAAGAGGGGCGACAGTACGCACCCTTGACAGAGTCCAACATCCACGGTGAATGGTCTTGACTTAATGCCATTTATCCGGACACACATCTCAAAGCTTTCGTACAGAGACATGAAAGGAACCAGTAATTGCTAATGCCCATCCACTCCATACTCTTGCAATACTTGCCAGAGCTTCTCCCGAGGAACCGTCATATGCCGTTTCGAGGTCCACAAAGCAAGCGTAGACATCTTTCGTATGCTCCCAGGATTTCTCAAAGACTTGCCTTAGAGCAAAGATGTGATCTCTCGTGCTTCGGCCAGGTCGGAAACCATACTGCTCTCCTGACGGTTAGGAATCTACTATTTCCCGACTTCTCTTCTCCAGACACTTTGTGTACACATTCCCAGGAATACTGAGCAAAGAGATGCCTCCCCATCCATGTATGTTTATGATCAGAGCTTGTGGATTGGTGAAGTTAAAAATGCGATATGGAAAATGGTGACTTGAGGATTCATTTTTATCATCCACATGGGCCTCAAACATCATTCAAGATTTCAAAAACTGAGTGTGTACCAGTGACAAAGGTTTTGAGGAAATTATCACCATTGGAGTTTACAAGATAACTGAAAAATTATTTAAAGAAATTTCTCAACTGCTCAGTACAGTAATGACCTTTGGACAACTACAGTCAACTAAATAAAATGACTAAATCATGCCCAAAAACAAACAGTTTATCAATTACAAGAATTTAAAAACTGGAGTATTTTTTAAAGGTTTCAATGCACAAAAAGGATTGAATCTATCGTAAAATGTAAGTAGGCTTATGTTTTGTTTTTCAGTTATTTTTTTAATGTACAGGGTGATTCAGAAAGGTAAGTCAAGAATGAAATACCATGTGCAGTTTATAGCGGGGAACAATATTTTTCCTATAAACATGGGTCTGGAAATGCATCCTTACAGACATGATGCAACTTGTACGAGGTAGGAATGGATGTGTTACCCAACGGCAATGGTAGGGTCCATGTAAATTAAGATTTAAACATGTAAATTGTTCATGGTCTCTCCTTTAAAAGAGAGGAAACGAAACATGCAACTCCATTGTCGTACAATGGATCGCTTGACTAATGCAGAGGTGGCGGACATGCATCTCATCTACAGTGAGGCACAGGATAATGCACCGAAGCTAAAAGGATTTACCAACAGCATTTTCCAGACCATGATTACCCACATCGCCGGGCGTTTCAAACACTAACCAACGACTTCGAGACACAGGTTGCCAATGAGGTCTATCAATCGGGCATTTTGAACACCTACTGTAATGTAATTCCTACCTCGTATAAGTTGCATTATCTCTGTAAGGATGCATTTCCGGACCCATGTTTATAGGAAAAATTTTGTTCCCTGCTACAAAATTTACATGGTATTTTATTTGTGACATGAATATGTCCCTACGGATATAAACCCATTTATATCCGTGTGGATATGTTACTTTATATAAATTTAATACGAAATAAAAGGAAATGGGTAGAATTTAAGGGAAATCCAATAATAAAGAGGGGGCACTAAACAATCGGGCTGAAAATGGGATTGAGTACGGTGAGAGAGATGAACAAGTGAAATAGCTATTTTCATTTATTTAGAATATTTATTTCTTTTTGCAAGTGTTCAGATTTATATATATTGGCAATTCACTGTGAACTTTAAGGAAAGGGTTAAGAACCATCAGGAAATAAGGAAAGGAAATTTTTCTTTGGTGGTGGGGGGGGGGGGGGGGGAGAGAATCGCGATAGGAAGGGAAGGGAAAATAGAACAAAAGGGGTAGAAGAAATTCAGGGAAGTGAAAGTTCAAGGTTAGAGTTCCTTCGAGTAGAGAAAAGAAAATTTTTAGAAAGGAAAAATCATTTTTCTTCTCGGAAAGAGAAAGAAAGAAAAAGGAAAAAAAAAGAGAATGTGAAACAGATGAAATGTGGTATTAGAAAGAAGGAGATGAAATGTAGTAGCACAGAGACTATGTCAGACGAAGAGAAGAGAGAGCAGAGAGACACAGACAGAGTGTAAAAGAGAACATGGGACGAGCTTTGTGGAGAGGGAGCAACAATTAAAAGTGTGCTTCTCCGAGCGAGCAATACGACGGCGGAAGAGAGCTTTTCCAGCCGGGACGAACTGAAGACATCGTGAGATCCAGCAACAGCGGAGTAGACGAGGGGCACGGGTAGCCATCACCCTGGAGCCAGGCCGAGAGCGACGACCGATGCGAGGAGCAGGCGAACGGGTCGCCGGGAGAGCTGGAGCCGTATGTAGCGTAAGCACTATTACCTGGTGGGGCAGGACGGGGCGAGAAGGCGTATCTTGTGGGTTTAAGCAAGGCGGTTCTCGAGTCCTGAGCCGGTGGTAGTGGATAATACGTGGGACGGTTTCAGTGGACCCGGTGAAGCGGTGGCCAAGGAGCAGCAAGCGGCGACGGGAGAACAAGCAACGTGGCCAACACGGAGGAAACCTCACGGGAGCCAACACGACGGAGTCGGCGGAATAACAACGAAGGAGGCGGCTGCAACGGATCTACGCAAGCCGGAAACAGAATAAGGAGAAGATAAGGTAGTGCATAATTTAATTGGGCCCCACGCGTGTGAAATAACTTTTTTTCTTGAGAACAGTAACGAACGATTATTATCCAAAAGTAATTCGGGAGATAAGAGTAGAATACAATTTGCTATTTAAGAAACTCTAGTGCAAAGGAACTCTAAGATTAGTTTAATTTGATAAAAGGGGGTAGAAAGGGGAACCTCTTAATGCGACAGCAAATTGCCAATTATTTGATGTTTATTATTATAACGGGATTTGAAATTGATTAGGCTTTGCCTTGTGTGTTACTTTTGTTTTGTGTTGTTTTTAGTTCAGCCTAAATACCATTGAGTTTAAATTTATGTAGGTTTATTTTTTTTTTTATATTTCCCTTCATGTATGTTTTTGCCATAATTAACAAAATTCTTTTTTTTTGTTGTTTTGATTTGATACCTGATTTGAACTGGTAATAAATAGCTAGTGCCTGTAAGTTATGTTTGTTTCACTCATTGTCGCCAAGCAAATTTTCAGCCTGAAGGGGAGTATATAGTTGTTAAGTAGTTACTATACGATCACGGGAAGGAGATATATTCTTTTAACAATCACTGGTTTAGTTGTTAGCGGGGTATATCTTAAGATCATTTAGGCCAACACGAACTATCGGGTTATAGATAGGTTAAGTAGACGGTAAGAATAAGTTAATTATATTAATAAGAAACGCTTGACCTACCTTTCTGAATCACCCTGTATCTGGGTGCGTGTGGGTGTGTGTGGGTGTTATTATTTAAACATTTAGGCCTATTTTCTTTTATTATTAAATGGAGTATACCAGACCTTTCAACATTATTTTTAGTGTGCCAGCACTTGTTACCGTTTGCATTAATTGTATATTCTCAAAAATGTAAATTAAAGAAAGTAATTGTAAACCTAGCTAAAACATAAACATATGCTGCCTACATTGTATTAACAGGATAGTTAATGTTCACTAATCTAACCCACTATTTTTCAGTGTTTTAACACTTTAGGCATCTGCATCAATGTGCATCATACTGTGTATTTTTGCTTTTTTCTTTAATTAAAAAAAAATACTTCTGATTAAAACACAATGACGAAATTTTATGTGCTGATTAAAAGTTACCAGAAGAGTATTTTGTGAAAATTTCAGATTTTTTGATTTAGTCCTTTTTGAGATATACCCGTTTGAAAATCTACAATTTTGGACAAATTGCGATATTTGAAGATCCGTTAAACCTAAATGAGGCATTTAAAAGGTATCCAAATTTTTTAAGTCTTGTTCTCTATTATATCTTTCAGGGGAAAAACATTAAAGTTGTGTTTTAATCTCTAGTTTGAAAAAATTCCCTAAATTATTCAATTTATTATTCATTTTTCTAGTTAAGCTTTAGGTTATTTCCTTAAAAGCTAACACATTTTTGCTCATAACATGATTTGTAGACTGTTTCATTTAAAATAAGATGGTTTTTATTTCAAGTTGATCTTAATAAACAAAAAAGTTATTTAACTTATCGCTAACCTCTGAAAACACCAAAAACGACCGACCCTCTTAAATAAAATGTTTGCTAAAAGCCAAAGTGGTTACAATAAAATTGTGAAAAAAATAGTTTTGTACTCCCAGGTGTATATATAAACAGAAAATGTACTATCAAAAATAAAATAAACTGTGTCATCAACACCAACTGGTTGATTTCATATGGATTGATCCATACAACTTTAAAATATGCAGGAAATCAAACTTCATTTTCGTAGTGCAAGAGCTGTCTCTTATCTGGAATTTTTAAAGCTTAGAGCCTGAACCAATCATCCTCATGATGATTTTTTTGGACTATGTTCATTTTAAGAACTCTGACTGTGTGTGCTGTAACAATTGTCCTAGAGACAATTTTACCTGGACACTTTAAGCTTTCTAAATTTGTAAAAATTTGTAATTTTTTTTCTTTTTCTTTTTACTATTCTTCATTTCAGTAGCATTGTAATTTGAAATTTCTTTAAAGTTTTTCTTATGGGGGGAGGGAGGGATTCATTTTTTTTGTCTCTACTATAGGCATGGCTTTTATTATAACAGTGTATATAACACTGATCTCTGGGATGGTAATCGTCACTTTTAGTTTAAATTTTTATATTGCTTTTGGAATTTTGTTTTCTTTTCCAAGTCTTAATTGTCATAACTTTAAAGAATCCCTTTGGGACTTTAGTGATAATTTAAAAGTAACGTTTTCATTGGCTGTTTAGAGTGCCAAGCAGACGACTTAGCTTACTAATTTAATTATAATGTAACCTGTTTTGTCAAAGACCATTTATATAAAAAATCTAATTTCGAAACTGAACATCTGCTTAACCTGAAATAGACCCCCCCCCTTATTTTTTTAGGGTTTTTACTTAAATTAAAAGATAGGTTTTTCTTAGGTATTCTTGAAATCCCAAGATACTTATCAAGATGCCCTTTGCAAATCATTGTATTAATTAGTGATTTCAAGATCCGGATATCCGGATATTTTTTTTTCAGAGATCCACATCTTAGATCGACATACGAAATTCGGATCCTGTACCAGGAAATTGTGTATATACCACTCATTATCTATACCTCTGCCACCACACACTTTATAGCTAAATCCCTATCCAAATTATTGTTTGATCTCAACTTCCTCCCTAACACTTATAATGCTGATAATTACTTAGATACAGTCAATTCTCGTTAATACGAAATCGTGGGGACCAAGAAATTTTTTCGTATTATTCGTATTTCGTATAAACCAACAATACTAAAAAGTGTTATGAAATTTCGCGAGTCAGATTTCCTGTTAGCTTCAAAGCACGTGATTCAGATTTAGCGAATCAGATTTCCCGTTAGTTTGAAAGCACGTGATTCGTTAGTTTGAAAAATTCGACTAAATAACCGATATTTTTTTTAATCGAATAATCGAATAAAATTATCGAATAAAATATCGAGTGATTATAAAATCGAGTATTCATTTATTCGAATACTGTAATTCAGAAGCAATCACATATGAAATGACTTTGAAAATTATTTTTATTAAATTTACACTTCGAAATCTGAAATTTTATCATTAAAATTGTTCCTAAAAGGACTATTTTTCGATAAAATTATGAAATTTTCTTTCGTATAATCCGTATTTTAATAAAAATATGTTCGTATAAAGCAGAAAATTTTACATAGTAATTGCTTTCTCGGGGACGGGCCACAAAATGTTTTCTTATTAACCGGAATTTCGTACTAACCAATTTCGTCATTGTCAATGGCCATACTGCCACGTTATCCTTGGATATCATTAATCTTTATACCAATGTTCCAGTGCTTGACACATTATTTGTCTTTCGATTGAAAAATGGAAGGAAAAATTGTGCGACCTGGATTCGAACCAGGAACCTCGACTATCATGGCAGACGCCTCTACCAATCATTACCTGTTTGGAGACAATCTCCAGTTTATAATTATTATTTTATCTGTGAGTTCATCAAACTTTCTGATGGTTTGGATAGGAGAAATTCTCGATCTGAGAGCGAGGAGCCCGTTTCCAACCGTGACAACTTGGTTGTCTTTAAGACACCTTGTGACAGCTTGGCTGTCCGGGTGTCTGCGATAGCCCAATTGGTAGAGGCGTCGGCCATGATAGTCGAGGTTCCTGGTTCGAATCCAGATCGCAGATTTTTTCTTCCATTTTTTAATCGAAAAATTATTACCTGTGTTTGGAGACAATCTCCAGTTTATAATTATTATTATTATTACATTATTTGTCCTCGAACTTGTGCTAGCGTAATCTTCTACTCTCCGCACCTCCAAACGTGTTGACCAGCATCAGTGTCATATTTATTAAAAATTATTTTTCATTCAATAGTGTTGTCTATTCCCAACTCTCTAGCTTAGGTAAGGGCTTTCCACTAAGCAGCTTTCTATCTGAAATTTTCCTTCAAGACTTCGAACTTAACAATGTCACCCCTTTACTACCTACTGTTTCCTTCATTTTATATCTCCCATTCCATCCTCCAACTATTTAATTCTTTCTCTTCAAATATCGTTTTCAACCTTGAAACTGAATCAAATAATTCCTTTCCGTTCCTGTATATCCTGATTACTACGTACCTACCTCATCACTGTTTTAAATTTAGTGCCTACCGTAAACCTACGACCACTTCCAACCCGATTCACTCTTCTTCCTCACCCCCCCCCCCCTCTTATAAGCCTGCTGCTTTTAGACATACGATAGATAGAGCATTGAAATAACCAATGGATAACCATGATAGAAACAATGAACTTAAGAACATAAGATTCCGCGCACAAACCAATGGATACCCTCAATCCTTAGTTTCCCACATTATCCACCAGTGTAAAGCCAAGCTAAATTCTCCTGTAATTCAACCAAAGCAGGAACCTTTGAAATTATGGTTTTCATTTCCATTTTCGGGACAGTCTTTTCTGCCTTGTCTCATCTATTCTATGAGCATAATGTTAATTTCCAATCCCCAAAATCATGCCGTTCATTTTTCAATTGTCACAATCCATGTAACAGCAACAATACTTTCAACCCATGTGGTGTTATCACCTTGAATCATACAATATGACACATATTATACAGGAATAATAATTGGAAAATGGTCATTGGAGGATTTTTTCATGCCATTACCTCCGATATTAATAAATAGAGAAAAATAGTAAAGAAAAATCCATGGCCTGGACTCGAACCAGGGACCTCCGGGTTCATGCCTCGGGGCGTATATCCGGAGATCCCTGGTTCGAGTCCAAGCTGTGGAATTTTCTTTACTGTTTTTCTCTATTTATTAATATAATTAATACAGGAATGTCGGTCCATAGTTTTGAGAACATGCCTCCTCATAAAAGAAGAGACAATACATCCCATTTTGCCATCCATCTGGAAGTGAAAATCACCCCGTCTGCAGTACTAAAGAAATACTCCAGATCATATACAAGTCTGATAAGCTGAAATTGACAGCCCTACTAAAAAGTGTAGAAATCTCCAAAGCCATCTCTTGATTGCAACCTAATAAACTCTTCAACAACCAAGTATATTTTGATGTACAGTGCTCCTTCTATATAACGTGATTCCACCACAAGCCAAATTTATAACAGCAAGTCCATATATCAAAGTTTTTTCCGGAAAATAAAAACTGCATACATGAATAGGAGTCTGCAGTTTTTATTTTCCAGTAAAAAACTTTCTTATATGGACTAGCTGTTATAAGTTTGGCATTATGTAGAGTGCAGTTATATAGAGGGAACACTGTATACCCATTACTCCACCATCTACACCATGTTTGTCAATTCTTTTGTTTAATTTATTTATTTATACTCCTTCGGACATACTATCTTATGCCAAACAGCTTAAATGCTTTTTGGGTCATTCCACATCAAATCATCCAGAAAATTTTGGATTTGTCACCCACCATCTCAGATTTTGATGAAACTTTAATTTTTTAATCCTTCCATATAGACAAGAAAATATACCAAATTTTACCTTCCTACCTCAACTCATTTTGTTTTTTTATAGGCAGTTAAAATTTAGGCAAAGTAAGAGTTTTTACATATTCCGAGAACTCCGGAAGAGCTTGTACTTTCAATGAAAAAAAAATTGCATCTTTGTCATTTATAGTGCAAATGCAATGAAAATTTGCAATATTATTAAGAAAACTATGCTGATTTCAGAAAAAAAAATAAATAAAATCTTTACATTTATCTACTTGGCTATTAAAAATTACTTTTGGTAGTTTTTTAAGTGATTTTTGGGACGGAAAAGGTATTTTACAAAAAAATCAATATCTTGGGAAGGCAGAGTGATAATCAAGTAACTTTTTTTTTTAATCCTATCTACAAGAGACATAGTATCACAAAGAAATAAAATTCATGGCATTTTACTTGCTTCAAGAAATAAAATCCATATAAAACTTTTTTCAAGCTTTTCATATTTTTTATCTTTTTTTAGTTTGTCATTGGGCAACTTATGGTTTAAAACAAATTTTGTTTTCATATTTTTGTTTAAACCAAGAAATAAAACACTTAGGCAGCTAAGACTATATACCACACAATATCTGAAACAAGGACAAGTCAGCACATGGAAGTTATCACTATCTGCCTCATTACTAACTTTGTAGTTTGTAGGGTGCCTAAAGGCAGATAGTGATGACTTGAAAGTTCAGTATACAACATGCTTTATTTCCTCTGCCTTGCTCAGTTGTGAGTCAGCTTCAGAGCAGTGATCATCAATTAAAAATACAGTACATGTTGGCTTTTAAATGTTTTAAAATGTCTCTACCAGAAACGAGTTTAGTTAATTGTAGTGTGGGACGACAATGGTACTGAATGTCACAAAAAAAAGTTATACAAAGTCAGAGAAATTAACAAGTGTGGAGTTATTAAGTGAATTTGAAAAAAGCCTTGTTCAACAAAGAAGTTGTGTAAGTACAGATTTGATTTTCAACATTTTTGAGCACCACAGAATATTTTATTTAACTAAATATGAAACACATCAAACAGCTTGTTCTGACCCTTTTCAAAGCCACAAAAGAAAAATTACAAAATCTTTAAGAACAGTATCCTTGGAATTTTCAGAGAACATTAATACCATCCTAGAAGTAACTAACAAAGCAATTCCTGGACAAAAAATTTGCAATGCAAGCAGAGAAAAAATTAGTAAGAGGCAAAACCTTAATAATGAAAAAGTTGAAATTGAACACCTTAACACTTTTCATGAAGACATAAGTGAAGTTGAAAATGCTTTAAACAAAGAAACAGTTTTAGAAAATATCAACACTTCTTTAACTGACATTGGAGAATCTCCATTTAAACTACATGCAATGCCATCCCACAGTAAGTCAAGTTATGCTAAACGGAAGTTAGATTCTGCTAGTTCAACCTTAAAGAAAAAAGTAAGTCAAGTTTTAGAAAAAGAATTTTCCCCAGTAAAATGTGATGCAAAAATAGACAGATGTATTCAAGAAAAAGCTAACGACATGAACAGGTTTGTTGAGTTAGTTAAAGAAAAATTGGAAACACCAGTTTCACGCCGTGAGAGAATGCAGCTTCTAACTCTTGCTCCAACTTCATGGAGTAGAAAAAAGGTTGCTGAAGAATTCAGTATTAGTGAGTATTCAGTTCGTAAAGCACGAGAACTACTTAAAGAGAAAGGTATCATTGCTTTTCCTGATCCAAAAAAAGGAAAACCATTAGACCAAGGAATAGTTACTTTGGTTAAAAATTTCTATCAAAATGATGAATTTTCTCGTATTATGCCAGGGGAAAAAGACAAAGTTAGCGTAAGCAAAAATGTTTATGAACAAAAAAGACTATTGCTTTGTAACCTGAGTGAACTTTATGCTGCCTTCAAGTTTGAATACCCTTCTTCAAAAATTGGGATTTCAAAATTTTGTACCTTGCATCCCGAACGGTATGTGCCAGTAGGCTCTCCAGGATCTCATTCAGTTTGCGTTTGTGCAATCCATCAAAATGTAGTGTTGCTTCTTGATGCTTGTGACATTGAAGAAACATCAATGATTTAATGGACTACTTAGTTTGCTCAGAGAACAATAGAGACTGTATGCTTCGACACTGCAGTAAGTGTTCAACAAGTGAAAATCTTAAGAAACATTTGTTAAAAAAATTTGAAGAATGGGACCAAGAAGATGAAATTACATACAGTGCATGGGTAACTACTGACAGAACACAGCAGGTTTCAGTTACAGTTCCCTTTCATGAATATGTAGAACATCTTGTGAAAAGTCTTGTAAAACTTCTTCCTCATTCTTTTATAACAAAGTCTCAATCGAAATATCTTAAAGAGTCCCTGAAAGCAGAGCTTAAGGCAAATGAAAGCTGTTGTGTTATTAGATTTCAGTGAAAACTTCTCCTATGTTATCCAGGATGAAGTCCAGGGTTACCACTGGACACAAGACAGTTGTTCACTGCACCCAGTAGTAATTTAGACCTGTGAAGAGCCTGGCAAAGATCCCACGGTGTCAAGCTTGTGTGTAATTTCAGATGACTTGGAACATGATGTGAGTTTCGTTTATGAAACCCAAAAAATTGTTGCTTAAATCAAAAATTTCCCCAAATTCAAAGTGTGCACTATTTTACTGATGGTTGTGCAGCACAATATAAAAACTCCAAAAACTTTTTAAATCTATGTCACCATCAGAAAGACTAACTTGAAAGCATGTTGGTCGTTTTTTGCTACAGGTCATGGGAAATCTCCCTGTGATGGAATAGGTGGAACAGTGAAACGTCTTCTAACTAGAGAAAGTTTGCAACTTGGCCCTGGCAACACTATCACAACTGTAGACAAAACTTACGAGTTTTGTCAGTCTAGAGTAGAAAAAATATCTTTTAACTTGCTGAGTAAAGAAAGCTTATCCACTTGCAGGCAACAATTAGAACAGTGTTTTTCACAAGCTAAAACAGTACCAGGCACTCGAGGTTTCCACTGCTTTGTTCCTCTGTCAGAAAATGAAGTTGGCACAAAAAGAATTAGTGCAGCTTCAGATTATGCTTTGATTTTTAACTTCAGTGGGGAACGAAATCTCACTGAGCAACTAAATATGGTATAAATTTGTACAAACTCTTATGTAGCTTGCGTATATGAAAACCATTGGTTTTTTGGACTTGTAGTTTCAAAAGATGAAGAAGAGTGTGATGTAGAAATCAAGTTTATGCATCCTTTTGGCCCAGCTCCATCCTTTTACTGGCCACATCAAAACGAAGATATTTGTTTTGTTCCACTACAAAATATTTTAAATTTCGTTGACCCTCCCACAACAAGAGGTTCAGGACGAGTTTACTACTTTCTTGTAAAAGACGTTTATCATCCTGATCAAAGGTTCAACCATCTTATGGGTCAGATTAAGAATCGAAGTAAAAAATGAACTTTAACATTTCTTTGTAAACAAATTTGTTTAGTTAGCAAGGAACAGACCCTTACCTGGGATATGGTAGGTTGTAAATTATTGTAATGTACTTTAATTTAACCTAATCCTACATTGCCTGTTTTACTTTTATTGTATTGAAAGGAGTTAAAAAGTTTATCTTTTGTTATAAAAATATTGCTATGGTGTATGCATTCAGTGATAAGGATTACAAGGTACATTATTTTGTTGGTACTTTAAGCTTACATTGCAAGCTTACCACCATGTTGTAAGGGACCAAATAAGTTTGATTTTTTTTTTATTTTCAAATACAGTATCTAGATTTTTTGTGTGTAGTTGATAAAAAAATTTACATTAGGCCAAACTCTAACATTAATTTACATTGCCTTGGAGAGACAAAAGGCGCTTGGCCTAGGTACTAATATTAATTTAAGATTATTGTTTTTACTTCATCTATGAAAATATTTTGTTAGGGTTGCACTTAACCTTTTAATCTCAATAACTGAAGTTGTTACTTGTTTTATTAGGCTTTAGTTTTGTTAAAACTTTCAAACTTAACACGGTTCGTTTATGGTAAAGATTTTTTATTTTAAAAATATTTTTACACTGAAGCACACAAAAAGCCATGAATTTTATTTTTTGAAGTCATACTATTGTAGATATGACTTAAAATAATTTTACTTAATTATCACTCTGCCTTCCCAAGATATTGTCTTTTTTTGTAAAATACCTTTGGCGTCGTCCATAAATTACGTAGCGGCCAAGGGAGTGGGTGGGTGGGTCTTCAAGCGTTACGGACTGCTTCAGGGGGGTTGGGGGGTGTTTCATATCCCGTTACGTAACACTATAGATTTGCTCAGTTAATCTGTTTCATTAAGCTTATTCATTTTTTATGTTATTTACTTTTATAGCACTTATCATTTCCTCAAAGGGATGATAATAACTGTTACATTTAATTTTTCTTTACAAAAATCAATAGTAACAATAAAAAAATATGATTTTTCGTATTTTAAATATCTTCTTACACGAAAGGTTGGGACCGAATTTAGTCAGCAGCATAGCATTACAAGCTGAAGAAAAATGCACGTTCTCATGAGAAATTCGCTTCAATTCCCAGGAGACTTCCTCTTCAGCACGTGTCTTTTCTAGAATAGAAGCTCACTGAGATTAGGTTTTCCGATTGAAAGCATCGTTACTGTCCAGTAAATAAGATTCGTAAAATTCACAAAATGGAGCAACTCTTTCATCAACTAATTAAATCATTTTCGACTGCATACCCTGAGAAGAGCGGAAAAGCAGTGCAGTTAGAAGTGAGTGCAATATGGCGAGAAATTAAAAAGAAATCAGAAAAAAATGTGAAATCAGTGGAAACTCAGGCAAAAACTTACATTAGCAACTGGAACGCCATTGCCCTAAAAAAAAAAAAAAGGAAAGCTGCTTTCTTTCTGGGGAAAGGTAATTATAGAGTATTAATATGGTCAAATATTCAGATGATCCCAAGTCTTTTTATAACAGGCAGTCTTTTAGAGCTGCATGCATACATGTTTTGGTTGCATTACATTCAGTAAATGTTGCTGAAAATGAAATCTATAGGCCTAATCATTTTATTAGTTATTTTGATTAATTCTGAATAATGTAAACCTTTCAATAAATATTCAGGCAGCAGAAAAAAACCCCACGCATACTGAAAAACAACAAAGCCTGAATGAAGAACCTTCACAATCAAGTTTAACTTTGAACAATGAAACTGAATCTGCTTCAGTATCTGACCTTTCTCTTCCATCAACATCAACTTTTTCCTCAGCCACACCTAGTCAAGACCTTATCAAACAGCAAATCACAAAGTTAGAAAGTGAATTAAATCTTCTTTATAAGAATAAAGATTTGTCTGTTTTCAGTGTATATGAAGCAAAAGTGTTAAAAATTAAAGACAAAAAAACTGAAGGAACTAAAAAAGAAGTTACACACTTTGATGCTGAATCAAGCTCGTCAGAAGAAACATCGTGAGGAATGCAAACGCAGATTGGAAGATGTCATTTCTGAAAATCCTTCCCTGAAAGGAAAACTGAGGAAACGGGATATTGTTGGTCGGCCTACTATTGAAGCGGATCAGCCTGAAGTACTTCGCTGCATTGTTGATATAGCAATGGCAGGTTGTGCTGCCGACGAACGTCGAAGATCAGATACCATTCATACTGTTCGAACTCTGGATGACCTGACAATAGAGTTACAGAAAATTGGATATAATATTTCTCGAAGTGCAGTTTATTTAAGGCTTCTTCCACATAATGCCTTAACAGCTGAAGGTAAACGGCATATCAATACTGTCCCAGTCAAGCTGCTAAAAGCTCGTAATGATGCTCACGAGAAACATCCCGATGGCCCATTTTGCAGGGCAACAATTCGAAACATGGAAGAAATTGCTTCAGTGCTTGGTCCATGGCAAGTGTCATTCATCAGTCAAGATGACAAAGCCAAAGTACCAATCGGGGTCACAGCTGTTACAAAACAAGCACCTCTTGTTATGCACCTGGATTACAAAGTAAAACTAAGCGATCATGAATGGGTGGTGGCTCCCTGGCACAAACTAATACCATCAGTTTACACAGGCATCAATATACAAAGTAACAAACATGGCGATCCAACTGCAGTTACGTATTCGGGTCCTACATATGTAGCAGTTCGTAGCGCAAGACATTCTTCCTCAACAGCTTTTGCACATTCATATGACCTGAAACACCTGTACAAATTGAAGTCCTTCGAGGAGATACTCTTGCTTCCTGATGGTACCACGAAACCAGTCCTAATGCTCACAGTTGACGGGGTCCTGATGAGAACCCTCGTTACTCAAAAACTATTCAGTGTGCAATCGTTCATTTCATTGATTTTAATCTAGACGCTGTATTTATCGCCACAAATGCCCCTGGCCGAAGCGCGTTTAATCGTGTTGAGAGACGAATGTCTTCATTGAGTAAACAGCTGGCAGGTCTCTTACTCCCACATGATCATTATGGGTCTCACTTGGGAAACACAGTTGATGAAGAAAGAGAGAGATTAAACTTTGCTTACGCAGGCAAAACAATGGCAGAAGTATGGTCTACCACCGTAATTGATGGATTCCCCGTTTGTGCAGAGTTTGTGGAATCAAATTGAGATTATTCTCCACCCCGTATCATTAAAGACGCAACGTGGAAGGCTAAACATGTTCGCGAAAGTCAATATTTTCTCCAGATAGTAAAGTGCGAAGATCGTACATGTAGTGGTTGGAGAAGTTCTTACATGCATCTAATTAAAAAAAGATTTTTACCACCCCCTCTTCCTCTGATTCAAAGTGAAGAAGGACTGAAAGTGAAGTTGGATACTCCTGATGCAAAGTTTCCATCAGTTTTTCTGATGCAATCATTGAATGAAGACATCTTGCCAACTACCGCATGCAATTTTGTAAAAGGCATTCCTTATTGATTTTGCATGTCCTTCTATTCGAAGTGATCTAGGCAAAAGAGTGTGCAATTCATGCGGCTTGTACCATGCTACCTTAAAGTCTATGAAAGAGCACTCAACAATCTGCTATCCAGTGACTGAGTCACGTATTCGTCCACAGCGCATAGCTGCAAAAAGGCAAAGGGAAGTGATGTGCGTTGTAAAAAGCTCTCTTTTAAATGTTGAAACATACGACTGGGAGGATGAAGACAATGTCGACATAGGAGGGGTGGAGGTGCCGGAGAAAATGTATGAGGAACGGAGTGGAACCCCTATGATTTCATTGATTCAAGCCCAGTCCAACCCATTTACTGAAACTTGAAAAAATTGAAGAAATTCCATTTATAATATTTGTCTGTTCATTTGAAGTTTCATTAGTATTAATAAAAAATAATTTTCTCTTATTGAATTGTTACCAGGTTATTTTTGATTGAAGTTTTAAAAGTAGTTGAATATATTGTGCAATCAAAATTAATGTTTAATTGTCTGTTTGGATTTTTTTATGGTGGGGGGGGGGGGGGCATTTGCACTAGCGTTACTTAATTATTGAGGGGTGTTTGAACTTGCATGACTGACCGTTACAGGGGGGGCCGGGGTTGTTAAAAAAATTCCGAAAAAAAGCGTTACGTAATTTATGGATGACGCCTTTTCCGTTCCAAAAATCACTTAAAAAACTACCAAAAGTAATTTTTTAAAGCCAAGTAGTTAAATGGTTTATTTATTTGTTTCTGAAATCAGCATAGTTTTCTTAATAATATTGTAAATTTTCATTGCATTTGCACTATAAATGACAAAGATACAATTTTTTTTCATTGAAAGTACAAACTCAGCCAGAGTTCTCGAAATATGTAAAAACGCTTATTTTGCCCAAACTTTAACTGCCTATATAAGAAAAAAAAAAAAAAAAAGTTGAGGCAGGAAGGTAAAATTTGGTATATTTTCTTATCTATACAGAAGGATTAAAAATTTAAAATTTCATTCAAATCTGAGGTGGTGGGTGACATGGCCTGGATGAATTGACATAGAATGACCCTTTTATTACTTTTGTTAATTGCATTACTTATTTTTATTTTTTTATTTTATTTATTCTCTTTTATGGTTATATTCGCTGTTGCATGTCTCTATATCTACTTAATTTAATCCGATTATTTTACCCCATCTATTTTGTAATTTTCTGATTGGTTGATACTCCTTATTTATGTGAACCAATCACAACTCTCCATGGACTGTGTCATTTTCACTTAATGTTTACTGGATTCTTATATCATTTACTACCGTAAAACCTTGAATAAAGGCCGGATATTTAAATAAACGCCGGGTGGTGGTTTAAAAAAAGATTAAACACCGGGTCTGATCGGTTGTAGGGTTAACTGTATAAATTCTGCGGTTTTTTGTTCCCATTTCTTAGGAATAGCCCTTAACACCAGGTCTTAAATAAACACCGGGTCTCGATTAATCGCCAGGGGGATCAGGACCATTGTGACAAAGACACTTGGGCTGCTAGCCCATTTCTCTTGTACCTTGATGAACAAGGGATTAAATGCCAAAACTAGTTGGTTTTAAACTACGATGTTGTACTTTAAGATCTCTTCATTTTACATATTACGCATGGGTTTCCTTTTTCTTTCATGCCAGGCACTATAGCTTTTAACAAAAAAGCAAAATTTAGGAGACAAATAAACCAAATAAATGGAGCAAGCACATCTCTTATTATAGCTATGTTTCACTGAAATGGCTTTCTGAAGCTATTTTCTTCTGACAGTATAACCTTGAAGGTGAATTTCATTTTGTGAAAACAAATTTTTAATAATTATGCAATTCTACAGTCTTTCTTTCAATGTTTATAGTCTCCACTGGCATCTGGTTAATGCTTGGAATTATGCTGTTTTTAACAATAAGGAGATTTCTGGTGACTGATTATCTTTCTGTTCTGTCACATATTAGGCATTTGTGAACATTATACATGTACATCTATCAAAGCTGTATTCAGTTCATCTTTATAATGTGAATATCACACTTGTCTTCAACATAGTTTGAATTCATTCCTCACATATCTTTAATAGAATTATCTTAGAAATTCAGAAGTCATTTGAATAAACAGACTTGTTAAAGAACTGTGATAACAAATCACAGAGGGACAGAATAGGTGGAAAACTCCTTTCACCACCATCGTGTGTGTTCAATCTGGTAGCCATGCATGGAGGCTGGAATGCCAAGATCACTTCATAACCACGCTTATTAACATAAAAATGTTCATGGTCGACTCTTTCAGAGGACCCGTTTAAGTAGGCCAAAGCACAAAAATCCATAGGTAACGTGTCCGGCAACTTCATGAGTATAACGCTGAATGGAATGGAGCGGATTCCGGTTTCTTCTTGCATGCGTTCCAGGAACAGGCAAGTTGATGTGGTGGTGCGACTTGACGTCTTGTCTGGTTCAGCCATACCCTGTTTATCTCTTAACAGGAATTGAACGTCTGCATCACATTTAAATACGCTAATTGTATCATAGATCCCTAACAACCCTCTGTATTGGCAGATTAGAAATTTATAAATTTTTTCAACAGAATATATTCAGATAAAATGTTTTTTTTTGGCAAAAAGGTCACATTTTGTAAAAATGTCCATGTCAATTTGCATACGTTCTACAGGGCGTTTCAAAAATACTTTTACAAACTTTGGGGATATGTTCCAAAGTTAATATAAACATATGCCCGAAAATCCCTCATTTTCAAGTTATTATAATGTTCGTTGACTTATTGTATCCCAGATGGCATTGTGTTGCCAGGGAGACTTGTTTACATTAATTTTTTGACTATCTTCAATGTGTCCATTATGTATATAAGGGTAGTTATAAAATAAGTTCGCCTACTCAGACTCCTCTAGAGCCCAATCTAATGAACCGATTGTGATGCAAATTGAAACGTAAGCTATTCAGACCATGGGGAGAGAATTAAGGAAAGAAAAAAATTAATGCACATTTTCACCACCAGGTTAAACTGTGGTGCTGTGTAATGACAAATGGAGATTTTAAAACTAGTTTTATTGTTTTAAGCAGGCAAGGTTTTTGTTTGATTACAGCATATGTTCATTCTCAATATCTATCGGCCTTATTAGCAGAAAGTTTATTCAAATTAGAAAGCCAGACTTATTGAACATATGCTATAATCAAACAAAAACCTTGCCTGCTTGTTTAAAACAATAAAACTAGTTTTAAAATCTCCATTTGTCATTCCACAGCCTGATGGTGAAAATTTGCACAAATTTTTTCTTTCTGGAATTTTCTCCCCCATGGTCTGAACAGCCTACATTTCAATTTGCATCACAATCAGTTCATTAGATAGGGCTCTAGAGGGCTGAGTAGGCGAACTTATTTTATAACCACCCTGTACATGTACTACAGGAAGTGAGTTAACTGAAAGTGCTCTGTTCAAGCATGACAGGATATTCATTTTGTGAGCAGGCAGACATGATTTTTATGTGCGGCCGAGTAAATGGTAATGGACACGAGGCTGCACGGCTATATGAGAAGGCGTTTCCAGACCAAAGACAGCCGATTCCAGTCCATGATTCGACGAGTACATGCGTGTTTAGAAGCAAGAGGCAGACATTTCGAGCATTTATTATGAGTTTGTGTGGATGAGTTCCAATCACCTACGTTGTAAACTTTCATTAATTACTCAAAAACGAAGGATTTTCGGCCGTATGTCATAATGTTTTTTTTTCTTGTTCTGGTGTAAGGAACCTGTCCCCAAAGTTTGTAAAAGTATATTTGAAACACCTGTATAAACATATTGAATTATCAGAAAATTTAAATGTGTTCAATACAGTTACGTTAACAGGAACAATTAAAAAAAAAAAAAAAATTCTGCTTTTCATGTTAATAACCACTTTAGTTCTACCATTTACAAAATTCCTGAACACGTCATCATTCAAAAACCGTTAATACTTCATTAAAGCTCATCCATAATACTAGTTAGAGCTCAAAATTTCCTTTTCATTATTATTTCCATCATTAAATCAGTAATAATAAAGAATTTGAATCAAAATCTCACATTAACTTGGAGAAAAAATTAATAATATAATATACCTGGGAATATTTTCCTTGCGATCTCATACTGTTGAATGGTAATGAGTACTTCTATTAGCCAATCTTTAGTAGCTTTAGTTCCATTCATTTTCCTCCATTTCATTAACATTTCATACAAGAACCCTGAATCTTCTTTACATTTAGTATAATTTTTCAGGAATTCCTGATTGCTTATTCCTAAATATCTAACAAAATCCATGTAGACATAATCTGGGATTTTCTTTGAAATTTCTTTTATCTCTTCCTCTGTACATTTTTCTGAAATTAATAATTAAAAAAATTTCTTGAAATTTGATTTTAAAGCATGAATTAAATACAAATTAATCAATACTTAATCATTATTTCAGCAAAAAGTTTCTAAGTAAAGAAAAACAGGAAGTTAACCCCCCCCCCCCCCCGCTGCGGAGAAGGGTATAGGAAAGTAATTGAGCCCTGAGGTCATCTACTTTTTACCAGTTTATCTGCCCTTTTTAACCTTCCCCCCCCACCAAAATTGATTTTTTTAAATCAACAAATTGATTTTCTCGACCATAGTATTTAGAAAATGTAAAAGAAAGACCACTGTCTTCTTTCGTTTCTCATCATTTCCAATCAAATGACGTATGTTGCCATAGTTCTAAAGACCAAGTGACTGCCACCCCCAACTCCAACCCCACTGGGACAATTTGGCCCAAACTTCATATAATGTAGAACTTGCATAGAGAAATCTGCAAGCCTAATTTCACTGTTTTAACACCTAAATACAACATAAATCTTTCGGTCCTCTCTAACTTCCATGCCTGTAACTCCGACCCCAGTGGACTAATCAGTACCAAATTAAATAGTGAAGGAGAACATTCCCATGGTAACTTACGGTCAGAATTTCAACTTTGTGTTAAAAAATGTAGAAAACATGAATGGGATAGACGAACATTGTGAAACTAATAAGTGCTCCATTCTTCTGCTAATTAATAATAAAGAAAAAAAATAAACTTTCAAGGGTTGATCATAACACCTCCCTCATGAAAGGTTTAAGAATGCAGCCTATTAAATTATATGTTTGAGCACAAAAACTGTTTATAATGTCATGAAGAAGTAATATACAGCATAATAAACAACAATCTAATGCTTTGGTATAGCAACCATTTGTTAGGAATGATTATGCAAAGAGTAGGTTCTTAATGCAGAATTTTAATAGATGCCAAAGTTAAAACATGTTAAAAAACAGCCTTTGTAGCTGTTTTACCTCCGATGATGGTGCAATAGGGTAACACATTAAGAGGAGCTTAATGTATTCTTGGTGTTAGGCTTAATAAATAGTTTATCATATAACTCCACTACCTGGCCCATGAATTAGAAACATGTCACAATATGTAAATGCAAATATATCAGACCATGCAAAAGTACCTGGGTCACACGAGTTTCTCACAGTCTCCACTTGTTATCAGTATAGTAATTAGATGTGTAGAATGGTAAAAACAAAAGATCTGTCAGAGTTCGAAACAGTCGTTATTGTTGGATCGAGGTTAGCAGGTGCCATGATAGCTAAGACAGTACAGCTGGCCGGTATCTCAAAAGGCAAAATCTCTAAAGTGTTAATTTCATGGAAGCATAACCCACATTTTTTTGCTGCAATCTAAACAGTGAGGATTGAAAAAATCATGCAGAACTGTGATTGACAGGTCTCGGAAGCGTTTCTAGCAACAAACCAAATCCATTAGAATAGGATTGGAATTGAAGAGAATAAGGATGGGACACCGAATACCTGTGCGGAAGCACCTCATTTCAAAGAACTGAAAAGTTCACCAGCAGTGGTGTAAGGAGCAGCAGGACTGGAGAACAGAGGACTTGGAAGGGCAATATGGTCAGATGAGTCACTTTACACTTTGGGGCCGTTCAAGTATTACGTAACACAGTTTTTGAAGATTTTGTCCCCACGCTGTGTCATGCCGTAACGTTTCGCTTTACCCCCCCCCCCTTAAATGTTACATAACACCCAAGTGACCATTTTTACCTAAAAATGTCAATTATTTCGCACAAAATACCGGAAAAATCACTAAAATATCGTTTGTTATTGTTTACATCGCATTTGCAGTAACAATAAATAAAACAAAACTTTCTTTTAATGCAACATATTTAAGCGTACGTTATTTTATCTATTCATATTGCTCTATGAAAACCAATCACACATAATAAAACTTGCTGAGTTTTACATTAAAATACAAATTAAATGTATCTGAAGTAAGAGTAGTCAAAATCTACTCACAAAATCCAAAACTTTGGTTAAAATCAGCCTTCCAGAGGAGTACTCGTACAGGGTGTCCATAATTAAAGGACCTTCTTGCTGCCTACAGGCAAAACCAGTCATCAGAGGGATGGGAATTTGTTTCAGTGAAAATAAAAAACAAGTTACGGATTTCACCACCAGAGGGAGTTTTACGTTGAATAACCAGAGTGTGGCCATACAGTTTTCAATTGGTTGTTCATTGTCACGTGTAATTTTCTGCCATGTTGTGTCCAAATTGCGAATATTTAGCATAGAATTGTGTGGATGAAAGACGGTTTTTTGTAATTTTAAAAGATTTTAAAAGATTTTAGTGACCACAAACATGGTGGAATATCTTATTCCACCAAGATCACAAACGCCTTCCTGCGATCTGAAGATGGCTTTATAATGAAACGTTTTCCTCGCGATCCATGTAACACCCTTGAGAACACACATATCTCTAAGGATGATAGACTAGTGTCCTTCGACATTGAAAATTTGTTTCCTAGCATACATTTGAAAGAAACCTTAGCATTTTTAGAAGATGTATTATACGAAAACGATGTGCCATTAGGTTTGGTAAGAGATATTATATTAGTAATGAATTGCATTGTGTTTAATAATGTATTTAGTTCTAATGGACAATTCTACAAAATGTTAAATGGCACGCCGATGGGTAGTAACGTTAGCCCCTTCTTGGCTAATCTTTATATTAGAAAATTAGAAAATTTGGCTGTCACCTCGTTTAACTACTTCCCATCGGTGTGGCATAGATATGTCGACGATATTTTTTGTATATTTAACACGACCAAGATGGGCATTATGGAGTTTTTAGCTGCCTTAAATACGCTTTGGCCGCATATCAAGTTCACGCTAGAAGAAGAAGATAGTAAGCTGCTTTTTTTAGACCTCTTAATCCTTAGGTCTGGAAGGAAGTTGAATTTTGAAGTATATAGAAAACAAAACTTCACCCCTGCATACATCAGAGCAGATTCCAATCATTGTGTTTCATCATCAGATCAGAAGGGCGTTATTGTTACCCCTGAATGATGCCGCAAGGAATAAAGAATTGGACCTAATAAAATCATACGCAGAATTTAATGGATATAATACAAATATAGTGGATAGAATAGCAGATAAGAATGGCTTTTATAGGGCTAAGCTAGGAAGAGGGTTTGTATTGGTTGTTTTCTTTTGTTTTTTGCGTTTTGTTTTTGTAATATTTTTTGAATAATTTTTTGATTGGTTCTTATATATTATAAATACTCTGCTTCTCTTGTTGTTCTTTACTCACTGATGATGGAAACTTCGTTTCCGAAATGTACAACTGAGTCATTAAAATTTATTATGTGGAATATTGTTTTCGGAGTTAATTTTTTTTTCTATAGTTGTGTCCAGTTTTTGGCTTGATTCCATTGTATCCAGGAAGACATTTGATTTGGGCCGCAAAAACGAAAAGACAAAAAGGGAAACCTTCTGACAACAGTTGCCTTTGATATGTCATATTTATTCTACTGTAATGCAAACAAATTTTGGTCTAAAAACACCTAAATTTGTGGGACTATATTATACAAGAGGATAATATTAGAGCTGCAACGACGGCAGCGAGGTGGGAGGGTCAAACTAAATTCGACTGACAGAGTTCAAACGAAATTAGTGTATAATATGCATCAAAGTACATTAACTGTACAGTATATACAATGTACAGTTCATTATACAATACATTAATTCACTTTTTATTCGAATTTCCCGTCACCAAAAGCTAAAACGAAAATAATTTCTCAAAAAAAAAAAAAATGGAGACTTCAAAACTGCTTCGACTTGAAAAAGTTGCAATTTTTCCAATCATATGAGAAGGATATGTGAGAACATATGACAGAGAAGGATAGTTTTGTTGATTTTAATAAAAATTTTGTCAATTAGTTTCGTTGAGAGAATTTAAACCAGACTAAGCGTAATATATAAATTATATTTTTTCACTGTTTGGAAATGGAAGAGTTTCGGCAATTAGAGCGGTTTCTTCTGGAGCCTAATGTTCAATGCAAGAAGTTTGTTATAGAACCCGTAAAAAATAGGGACAAAATTGCAAACATTACATTCCCTCGTTGTCATAACATAAAAAGCAAATTCATTAGGTGATTTGCTGTTTTTCGTTTGAAAATTTTTGGTGTTAAAAAAAGAAACTTATTGTTAAAGAGAAAAAATTTAGAGGAAATCATAAGAACAAAAGTATGGCAATGCATACCATATTCTCATGAAATTAAATATTTAGAATTTCATCTGTATTTTGTTGTTGCTGAGATTGTTTAACTTACAGATGTGTAGTTTAAACAGCTTATGTAATTTCAAATATATTTGTTCAGGTCTTTTTAAAATACATGTTTCCCTTTATTCAGTCAATAAATTAGCCATTTTTTTCTTCATATAAGCTTATCTGTTTTTTCAGTAACAAAAAATTCTTCTTTATTTTTAATAATTCCTTGAGTTATTCTTTAAATATATAATCTTTAATAAAAATTTTGATAAAGTGAATATTCATTTTATTAAAAAAGAAAAAAAAAATAGTGACCTGATTAATAATGTAATAATAATAAGTAACCTTGTTCAAATGGGACAAAACAAAAAAAAACATTTTGATTTATATTTTTTTTTTTTTTTTTTTTTTTTTCTGATAATTAAAAGTGGACTTTTATTTTCGATTTATTGAATCACTCCGTTAATTTGAGGGGTTTTTTTAATGCCACCAGTGCAAAATTTCTGCTATACTAATCCATGGCAGATTGGATACAACATGGCTGCCGTGCCTCTCATGGCCACACTCTGGTTATAAAGGTACTCTAAATACCTGTAGTTAAAATGTAAATTTATGTGCCATCACGCAGCAGCTTTTACTTACTGTATAAAACCGAAGAACATTCGCGGAGATTCTGTATTCAATGTGTATGCCCCTAAGACCCAGTTTGGTTCAACTGAGAGTCTTTCACGCAGTCCCTGTTTAAAATCTTATGAAAACTGTGCCTCATAGCCCGTTCGGTTTAACTAAGACTCAATCACGCTGTATGTGTTTAAAATCGTATGAAACTGTGCCATATACCCTGTTGGGTTCAAATAAGATTCTTTCACGCAGTCTGTGTTTAAAATCGTATGAAACTAGTCTTCAGACCCTGTGTGGTTCACGTAAGATTCATCCTCGCAGTTTGTGTTAAAAATCGTATGAAACTGTCCCTCAGATGACGTTAAATTTATGAGATCGCGCATTGTTGAGATAAAATATTTTACCAAAACAGTAATTCCGCAGTAGCTGCTCTACGGAAATTTAGGATTATAAAGGGAATGCGAAATGGTTCCATGAATGTGAAAAACCTTTGGAAAATGATAACGAAATTTGAAGAAACAGGATTTCTATGACCCCCTCCCCCTCATATTATACAAAGCAGTTCAGCTAAACTATTGTCAAAAGTAACAAATGTGTCCTACCTTAAAATTAAAACACAAATGAAGCTCATTAATTCATAGCACATACTGCCTAAGAAGAGAGTGGAAAATTTTTAGATAGCAATGGTTATCATATCCTGTATCACACACTGTTTGAGCAGGTAATTTGAATGTAAACAGTTTCAGTACAACTGTGAAATATGCGAAACAGCAGCTGCATGCAAAAAATCCGTAAATGTCCCAAGCAGTTGCTGCATGCTACATGAAAAAATCAATAGCATTTGTACAGAAGTGGGTGAGGAGTTCTAAGACAAAAAATGTCGATGACCTACTGGAATGAGGTGTAACAAGAAAGACCACTAAATGAGACATGCAGGTCATAAAGACTTTTATGAAGAATCCACAAATAATCTTGAAGGAAGGACAGGAAAAACTGAGACATAAAGCTACTAAGTTAGCTCTGGAGACAATAAGAAGTTGTTTGCGGGAGAAAAACATAAGATGGTGGAATCTGGTGATGAAACCTCTTCCATCTGAAAACCATGTGAAGGAACTTCTTCAATGGGCACAGGAAAATATGGATTATGATTGGGGCAATGTTGTTTTCTCAGATGAATCTTTGTTTTGGTCATGTGATTCCCCACATCGAGAATGGTCATCCCCCACAAACGGAATTCTGCATCCCTTTCCATGGCTGGAGTTGCTTCTCAAAAAATGGATTTGGTAATTTGCACATCTTTACTGGAAACCCGAACACTCCAAGAATGACTCAAAACTACAAAAAAAAGTTTGTTCAAAGGATGCACGGAAGGACAAATACAAACTGGATACTTCAAGAGGACAATGACCCGAAAGGGGGGGGGGGTGAAGATCCTAAGTCAGTGATGAGCCGCCCATTCAGTGACTAGCTGTGCCTGATGTTGCTTAACTTCACTGAAACACAATTTCAGTGAAAGCCCACCAGGCCACGGCCACCCCCAAGCCATTACTAATATAAACTCACCACCATACATCCGAGGGGCATTCAAATTTGACCTGCACTTTATTTTTTATAAAATCAGGAAACAAATAAAAACAAACACACACACACACACACACACACACACACACACACACACACACACACACCACATGATCCTTTTGGCTGTAGTTTCAGTAGAAGTTTTATTGTTAATTTATTTTATAGCATTATAGTTTTACTCTGTAAATTTTGAAACGCTAAATCAACATCAGTTTTATTTCCAAATTAAGGTAACACACACTGTAGAAATCCTGCCACATGTGTCCTAAAGTAGACAATTTTTTGCTCCTCTTTCTTTTACGCGGTGGTATAGGCCTTCTCGGCCTACCCGCTAACTCGTCCAAGGTAATTCCAAATTTGGAATTTTACCAATTTCCCACTCTTACATCGCGGTTCACAACCCGGTGAATAACGGGTTTTGCTGGGATGGTAATCAGGTAGTATTGGTTGCGACTCTGATTCTGCCCTCACCTGTCCTTTCTTCTTGACGAATTTCCTCTTCAACTATTTTTTTTTTTCGATCCCAGAAAGAGTTTCGGAGGTTACAGTAGCCCCCTCCTTATTAAAGGGTCTATATGACACATTCTGTAAGCATCGCTTTCCCTGCCTTATTACATTTCGCACATCAAAAGTTCAATTGTGACCACCCACCCCTCCCACAATAAAGATTATCGATATCATAACAGGTGACCGCTAGGTGGGGTAGGAGTCAAGGGTTCGGGACTGATGATCCGAGAGTGTGTGTGTGATTCCAATAATTATACAAGTTTACCATCTAATGTATTTATTATCTTCCTATCTGAGCTATTACAGAATTAAAATTAGCAATTATCACCACGTAACTTAATAGGTATAACTTTGTAACTATATAGTCAATTTTCATATACAAGACACTTTCAAACAAACTTCCAATAGCTAAAATGTTGTATCATTGTATTATATTAGGAAATAATCACCCATAAACCACAAATTAATTTCAGTTTTGAGAATGGATATTTTAAGTAGGTGTCAGCTACTGGAATGGACCACTAGGTTTTGTACAAAATTCCTAAGGCATGTCACTCGCTCCTCAGGAATAGCACTACACCACCCCGCATCCTTTACTCTGCCAATGGAACAGGTCTGACCAATACCACATGCATAATGCAAGAGCGCATCACATGATCCTTTTAAACGGGTGGACCACAGTAACCCACACATCTACCCTTCCCACAGTAAATATCGATCTGTATCGTGAACTCAGTCCCGTGAACTATACCAATACGGCATATGAATTATACGGCAACAGGTTCTAATTTTCTGATAACAAGATCGGCTACGCTCAGAGCGCTGACAGTAACAGTGCAATTAAACAAACCGCTGTCGCTTGCGAGGCAGCAAAATTACCATGTCTAATTCCTTCAATTCCAGCAGCTCAACCACCCATATCACACCCTTAATATACAGGGTGATTACAAAAGAACTTCACACTTTTAAAAATTTATTACATCAAAGCTATTCAGAATATAGAGATACCACATACAGATTCTTAAAGAAAAACTCTCGAAGTTTATTGTGACACAGTTAAAGATGTTCAATATGCCCCCATCGTGATACGGCATACATCAATGCGGGAGTCAAATTCGTCCCAAACCCGCATTAACATGTCTCCATCAACCCCACATATCGCTAATGTAATGCGTTCTTTCAGCTCGTCTAGGTCACGGGGAAGGGGTAGGGTGAAGACCTTGGCCTTTACAGACACCCATAAAAAGAAATCACAAGGTGTGAGGTCGGGACTCCACGGTAGCCACTTTGCAAGTTCCAGGTTATTGTTTGCTCGACCAATCCACCGCTGTGATTTCTTTTTATGGGGGTGTGTAAAGGACAAGGTCTTTACCCTACCCCTTCCCCGTAACCTAGACGAGCTGAAAGAACGCATTACGGTAGCGATACGTGGGATTGATAGAGACATGTTAATGCGGGTTTGGGACGAATTCAACTACAGGGAGCATATTGAGCATCTGTAACTGTGTCACAATAAACTTCAAGAGTTTTTCTTTAAGAATCCGTATGTGGTGTGTCTATATTCTGAATAGCTTTGATGTAATAAATTTTTAAAAGTGTGAAGTTCTTTTGTAATCACCCTGTACATATTCCAAGATAAAGTCAAAAGTCACTATTCCGTAATTCTTTATATGAGCTGATAGCATCACAATCTGCTTTTAAAGCAAACACAGTCAGATGATGGATTGTCGCTTGATGCTCCACATAGACTATGTACAACTCTTGAAAATCATGAACATGCAACACGGGATTCCATTTACTGAGTCAAGTTCTTATGTATTTTCTTTGATTTTCTTGTAAACAATAATAATAAAACGGTGTCACCAATTGATGTCCTCTAATTATCGGCAACCTTGTTCACTGCTGTTCTTTTGTTTCCACACCGCCTACCATGGCTTCGGTAATATTTCGCATCGCACAGCTTGACGAATAAACGTAACAGCTAACTTTTTTACTAATTAACTGCATAAACTTATTTTACTTCCACAGTAATTAAACACCCATACCTCGTTATACGTACGCCTGTTATACGTACTTTTCGATTTACGTGCTTTTCAAATTATGGCACTAATTCATTTTATGTATCCAATATTTCGTCATATGACCAATGATATTAAATAAAGAGTAGAATGGAAATACACTAATCATCAGCACCATCACTATGAACTCAACTATCAATTAGCTTCAAACATGGCGTCGTTATTTCCACTCTAATAAATTAATCTCGTTGCACACGACGCATGCACCACACGCAATACTCTGTTTGTAGCGAGTTAGTGTAAGTTCTTGTTTTGTTTGTTGAAATTAATTGCTGAATTGTAAGCATAGGGCGCGTTCGACATCGCATACTAAACGCCTTTGTGAGTCCACTAAACGCACTAACGTATTCGTCATAGAACCCGCGTGTGTTCGTCATCGCGAGTGCGCGCACTACCAGGCGTTTCGTGCGCGCACCAAATGACCCTAGGTTAGGAGCAGAGTCGTTTAGTGCGTTGCAAGATGGCACTGCCCTAGAGCTTGAAATGTAGCAATAGATAGTTTAGAGCTTTAGTTACAGTACATGTACTGTTAAAGAGCCAACAGGTATAATAAAGTAATTGAAATCTATATATTATTTAAACTGACATTGAAATCTACTGTGTAATGACTGATTTCGGCGTGTTATATGAATGCAGATGTTATGATGGGTATTATTTTGATCAGTAGGCTTACTATTCATGATAGCACGGGTGAGGTGAACATCCCACTTTCGTGCTCTTCCTTGTTTTTCATGACACACACAAAATGCACCGCTCGCTCTGAGGGAGGACACTAGGCATTTAGTGTGCACATGTCGAACGAACCCATAGTTAGCGTCTATGAATTAGACTCTATTTTCGTTATATCTTATTATGTTTATGAAGAAATAAAAATAATAAACTAAAGACTATAAAAAAATACCGTATTTACCTGAATCAAAGACGACCTGAATATAAGACGACCCCTCAAAATTTGCAAGTATTTCAAGAAAAAAAAAATTTTAAGTCAAAAACTGAACTATATGTACTCCCACAGTATTGAAATTCTTTAATAGTGTGTCTAAAATGTCCGACCGGTCGCGAAATTTTGGAGCCAACAGTTCAGTCAGTGTTGAGCCCGTCACAACGCTCATTTTGGAGCCACCAGTGACTGACTCGAAATTTTGACTATGTCCGATCGACGCGGGAACGATGCAGGCATACCTGCATTTTAAATTTTCTCCCAATTCGGATGACCCTAGATTCATAATGCGACCGGTCGCGCTAATCGCGATCGGCTTTGAATTACCAGTCGCAATTAGCGCGACCAGTTGCGTTATGAATCGAGGGTCGTCCGAATCGGGAGAAAATTTAAAATGAATAAAGCCAGCTACGTATGCCTGCATCGTTCCCGTGTCGATCGAACATAGTCAAAATTTCGAATCAGTCACTGGTGGCTCTAAAATGAGCTTTGTGACGGGCTTAGACTGGTCGTGACCGGTCGGACTTTTTAGACACACCCTATGTTTTTAAGTTGTTGTGCAATCTGTTATTCTTACGAAGCATGTGGAAAACGAGCAATTTCATTGGATAACTCCCTCGGTCTCGTTTTCCTCTAATGGCCGAACGCTAAGACTAATGGGATAGTAATGGCTACTTAAATCAGTATTGCCAACTTCGCAGATTTCCCGCTAAATTTTTTCTGATTTTTTATCAAAATTATGCCAAAAGTCTGCTAAAAAAATTCATTAGTACAATTGAATCAGTCAGTTTCAACGGATTTTGGCTTTGTTTTAGCAAGAAAAATTTTTGAATCGGCTACATGGGATCCGATACATGTATTCAAAGTTCGACCTGATATTTGATCCGAAGTAGAGTTTCAAACTCAACTATTTTATTTGTAAAGCTTCTCTCCCCACCCAAAATGAAGTTAATTATTTATTAGAGGATGAAATGTAATGTTTGATGAAAACGGCATAGTTGTAATACTGCCTATAAAGACCGAAAATAGCAATGGACTCTTGCAGTGAAGCACCCCCCCCCCCCATCGCACGCGGTCGCAGGGGTAAAGATCCAATTCTAAGACGACCTCCCATTTTTTGCCCTCTAAATTTGGAAAAAAACCTCGTCTTAGATTCAGGTAAATACAGTATATACTACTGTGCTGTACTATTTCATAAAAAAAATTGAAACAGATTCAATTTAATTTGTATATGTTTGTATCAAAATTATTGATGGGTATTGTCAAAGCGCCATCACGGAAATTTATTTTTAAAAAAGTACAGTAGTGACCTCTGATGAGAGCTACATAATAAAACGTCTCACATTTTTTCATTGCGTCGATTCTACTGACCCTGAAAAGTACGTATTTGTTATACTGATATTCGAGTTACGTATCAAGTTTTTGGAACCAATCAGTACGTATAACGAGGTATAGGTGTAATTGTATAATTAAGTGGCAGAATATTTCACTAAGCAACAATATGCGAAACGAATATTAGCTTTTCAATCGCTTGATTGCTTGGAAAAAACACATGTCTTTTCATTCAGCATGACATTAACATTCTTCTTCGACCAACCACAACATATAACAACAACCCTCCTATATCATACTCTCATATCTATATCAAAAAAATACTCCAAGAAGACTAGCTCGCCCTATAACAACACACCGTTGGAGCTTGGCAAAGATCTTCCAAGAAATTCATCTGGAAAACAATGCCAAACTCCAATAATGATGATCACTGTTGCTTCCATTATTGTCGGGCAACAGTTGTCGTCGACAAATCGCTATTTTTTTTTTTTTTTTTTTTTTTTACACTAAATAATTAACGAAATCCATTTATAATATTACCCCATTAAATACCCACACCTTTCAACAAACATTTAACGTCACCCCTCTTCATAATTAACGAATATACAATCCCTACCCAGATAGGAAGTGATAACCTAAAATATACCATTACTAACATAAAATATAACGAACTGAACAATAAACCCAATAATAAGATTTAGCCTCATTATAATTAACTTCCAAAAATAAAAGTAAATATCTGCCTTTTCCATTATACATGTATATAAGAAACACCCCATTTAACACTAATCTACAAAAAGTATATACCACAAGGATTAATGATATATATTTTATATCAAAAAAGAAAAAAAATGCTCCTGCCAGGCCTATGTGACACACCAAAATTAATACACACTGACATGACATGTCACACAATTAATAGAACCCCGACGGTTCTTATGTATAGTCTGGCAGGACTTATTCTTGAGTTACATATAAATATTATTCACTCAACTTTTGTGGTGCAGTGAATGGGGCATTCCCTTTCCTTGTATTTGAACAATTTTGAAGTTTAAGCTCTAATCGCATCGGTTAAAGAAAAACGAGAGGAATTCGCTTGCAATTTCTTTGTGAGGCGTGTTGAGGTCCTCACTTTACTAAAGGAATTTTCTATTCCCACTCGAGTTTTTTTTTTAATTTTATTTAACTTCCCTGCAATACTTATTTGTATTGTAACCTCGGGGTTTTCCTATCTATGTCATTTTTTTTTAACAATATCATCGGCTAAAGGGCTCCAAAAGGTATTAAATTATTAATTTTTTTTCTTTAATACTATTTTAAAAGATTTACCCTCAAATTATTGTCTTCAGTTGTTCTTGGCAGTTATTTAACTTTTAACTCGCGAACTTTTCACTGCTTTAATGTTCTTAATTGGTTAGTATTGTTGTTATATTTCGTTCTTTATTCTCTAAAACAATACAGTGAATTTTGCGCTTTATGCCTTTGTTTGATCCTCGTGCTTGGCTCAAGGGATCCTTTCTTTTGGAGGTCGCTGAATTTTCTCGAGTTAGTGGAGCTCCCGTCCTCGGCCTGGTCGATACAGGAAGATGATTGTGCGGTCTTATCTTTTGTCATTACGTACATTTAGTATTGGGAAATTATGGATTTTTTGGTGTTGAAATATGCGGATTTCTCATCAGAACCTTCAGCAACTAATTATCTCTTTGCAGATCAGTTTCAACTGTGATAGGATGGACTTCCTTTTCATATAATTGTTTTTCGAGGATGGACCGTGGTAAGCTTTTGATTTTTTGTTCGGCCGTTGACACCTTGGTACACGTTGTTGTTGAGGCATTTACGAACTATTTGCTGGTTCATCATAAACTTTGTTCGTGCGTCGTAGCCAGTGTCAAGCATTAGATGATCTTTACCTGGTTTTCCCTTACGGATTTTTCTGGCTCGTATAATCCACCAGGTCCGTGATGTGCCACTACTTCGAACACTCAAGCAGAGAGTGTTCTTTATGGATTTTATTTCGTCCAAAAGACCGATTCTTCCTTCACTCGGATGTTATGCCTCTTACGGGACTGTCTTCCCGTCCTTTTATCTTAACTGCCAATATTGTTCTTACTGGTTTCTTAATTCACATGCAATTTTGACATGCCGTTCTTTTCTTTTAGCCTCAACCCAGCCCGGAGTATGAAGACGCCCCCGCCAAAAGGATTATCTACTCTATTCCCACCGTCCGTTCTTGCAGTCCTTCCACGTCCTTGCCGTCCTTCACACAGTCCTTGCCGCCCTTGTCTACCCTGCTTTCGTTAAGCGTTTTTTCTCCTCACTCCCACCTTCACTGTTGTGCTAATCTAAATTTTCCTTTACTCTGATTTTTTGTTATTTTTTGCTTTGTGTTCTCTTTCTTTTCTTTTTTCCAGCGCACATACTCCGTTCGGCAGGCGAGTTTCCCTCAGAAGATTTTTTTTAACCTCCTCCTCGCAAGCCAGTTCGCTGAGAGTTTTTTTGTTTTTTTTTTAACTTCCAAACAAGACTGATGTTGAACAGTTTTCCATTACGCCATGTCGTTCTTCGGCCGTGTTGAGTTCGCCTGAGGATCACCAGTCCTATCCATTTGGAACTCCGTTATTCGACTCTTGTGGAAAATATCTGCTCATTTTACTGTTTACTTTTGATACGACTCATTTATTCTACAAGCAATAAACCTTCAATTTTTTTGGAACCTTTCTTTCAATTATTTCCATTAAGTTCAACAACTATATTTTTTTCAGGGGATTTTTCCAAATAAGGGTGGTTCCCTAGGCTTAATTGGTATAAGTGGGTTTCTTTACTGGATCTTTTTTGGGGCTTAATCAGAAGTTTTTTAATTTTAATGTCTTGTTTATCAGTAAGTCCTCTTTGGGCCTTTTGACTTAATTTTTTTTTGAGGTTAAATTTCCCGCCCCAGCTTACCTCCCAATACCCTTATAATCTGGAGCGTGATTTAGTAAAAAGCACGTAAAACATACGCGCGCACACACACGCACGCACGCGCACACACACGCACGCACGCACGCACACACGCACGCACGCACACACACACGCACACACACATACGCACGCGCACACACACACGCACCCCAGTTATTTCTCAAAGAACCCTGCGTGCTTTTCTACACATTTTTTCCGCCATTCTGGGAGCATCTGGATACCGGTTCTGTAGAAATATTTAGGCTGATGTTGAAACCATGTCAGAACAGCCTTTTTCACTTCCTCATTGGAGCCAAACCTCTGCCCTCCCAAGAATTCTTTCAATGCTTAAAAAAAAAAAAAGGTGATAGTCGCAAGGGGAGAGATCTGGACTGTATGAAGGATGGGGTAAGATGTCTTATTTGAGTTCAATCAGTGTGTCGAAAGCACATTTAGCTGTGAGAGATCTGGCATGGTCTTGCAGAAACCAAATACCACTGATAAGGAGTCCTGGTTGCTTTTTCTTAGTGCCGGCTTCAGGGAATCCTCAAAATAGTAGAATGCATTTATGGTTCGATGTTCTTCCAGAAAATCGACATGAATGATATCCTTAATGTCCCAGAATACAGTCGCCATCACTTTTGTTGCTGACTGTCATCTTGAATTTCTTGGATCATGGTGAGTCAGTGTTTCGCCATCCATGTTCACATGCTTGGTTTCAGGGGTATGGTATTGAGTCCATGTCTTGTCGATGGAGACAACACGCCTTAGGAAACTGTCACCTTCCCTGTCATATCGCCGTAGCAGCATGGAACAGATTTTCACCAGGGTGTTTTGTGATCTTCGGAGACTTGCTTAGAGACCCATCTGGCATAGATCTCCACACTGCCAGTGCTGATGGTATATGAAGCCAATTTTCGTATATGAATCCACCTTATCAGCTCATTTGTTCGTGCAATGATGCTATCATAGTTGCTGGCCTTGCCTTTTGAGGTTCATTGTCGGTATATTCTCGCCCTCCTTCAAACTTTTGGTGCCAAGCAAAGACAGACGATAGAAACAAACATGATTCAGTGAACTGTCTTTGAAGTCTCTGATGAATTTCAGATTCTTTCATACCTTTAATGTGGAGAAACTTGATGATTATTCGTTGTTCCACTTTGGTCGACACATCCCTGGCTGCCGTTTTGTTTAAACAATTGGCTGTCATGGCAACCGCATGAGTGGTGTTACATTTGTATAACAGGCAGTAGTTGCCATCCCGACAATGAAAAGTTTAGATTTTTACAACAATGAATTTTACAAAAAAACTCCGTCAAATTTGAACCCCCTAATATATATAGTAGAACCCACTTAATACGATCCTGTAAGGACCATATGAAAATTATGAATTAAGCAGGAAAACGTCTTAGGCAGGAAGATCTAAAATTTGCAAAACACCTGATACTTTTATATTAAACAATTATACTTTGTTCTAATTATTCTATGTACGTGGGACATACTTTAAACAAGTACTTTGTCATTATAAATGTAAATATACAGGGGTCCCGTAATGAGTAAACAAAAACTTGGTAAATGGTAGTATGGGTGATTCTAAGCAAAAAAAAAAAAAAAAAAAAGTTTATGTGAACATGAGTCCGAATTTGAATGATAACTGAGATGTGAACAGAAATAAAACATGCCGCTGCCAAGATCAAGAAATTCATAAGTCAGGTTCTATAATATTTAGGATGATAAAATTTGGGGTGATAATAGCGTGCATACCATTAAAATTTTATCGAATTTCAACAAATAGTTTCACGGTTATGCATTCAACATCGTAACACGAGCTGGTTAGTACTCACACGTGAGCATATGTTACAATGTTGAATGCGAAACTTGGAAACTACTTGTTGTAATTCAATCAAATTTTAAAGGTATACACAATTGTATGTACAGTGTTGTTTTTCCAAGTTTCATCGTCCTAGAAATTATAGAACCCAAGTTATTAACTTGATCTTCGTGGTGGCATTTTTATTTCTGTTCATATCTCAGTTATTGTTCAAACCATGTTCACATGAACTTTTTCGCTTAGAATCACTCATACTACCATTTACCAATATTTCATTCCCTGTTTAATACCATACTTGAAATATGCATCTAGTGAGAGTACTGTAAGTTTAATTTTGGATATTTTTGACTTGCAACGATATATCTGATGAATTATAACAAAGAACTGAAGATGAGAATTTTGAGATACGCAGGATTGGATATGCATGCGCTCTCCCTGGTTCACTGACAATTGCCGTAGCGTAAGCGAGCTCAAGCTCGTACGCACAGTGGCGTGAAGGAGCGTCATATGCGGGAAAACCATTGTATGAAACAGGATAAATTGTGTGTAAAAAATACTTAAAGTTAAGAAGCCCGACAAAAAAACACGTATTAAGTGGAAATAATTTTAACGTCATCATATTAAGTGGGTACTACCATAGTTCTATCTGAGCATGATAATGACTTATACCTAGGGTGACCAGATTTTTTACGATGCTAATCCGAAAAATAGCTGTGAAGAATCCGGAACAAATCCAAGACACGCAATTTTTGACAATTAAATATATCAATATCCAATCAATACATATTTATCCTTTTTATCAAAAAAGGACGCTTACTTATTGCAGGGCAGTACACTGAAATCGGGATGTTCTGGTCAACCTACTTATACCCTGCCTCCTAAGAGAGCATGTTAGGATTTGTTGAACAGACGCATTTGTCAACAGCATCCTTTTCTGTCAACTTTACAGCAGTTGAAGGTCTCTTTGATAAATGCACTGCAGCAGCTCTTAAAATTGTTACCTAACATGCAGTCATTCAGGCTAACAGAGGCTGTGCAGTACACTGAACTGATGTTTCTAATTCACTAGCCAAACAGTGTATATACTCAAAAAAATGAAGCTGCAAGTTTGTATGAAATTAAATGCTAATTCTAGCTCATTTTTTCATGTATTTTTTGATGATATCTTAAAACAAATTTTATTTTTAAAAACATTTAGTGTTATTCTAGCTATCTGATATCCTATCAAAATTACTTTTTACTGTATCAAGACTTCTTAAGACTTACTTTTCAACGGGCACTCGTTAATCTCATCTTCTGAAGCAGAAGAAACCTCCGATGTCCTTTTCATTGTATTTTCAAAATGCTATTCAATAACAGTGTGTTCAGATCCAACTTTAAAAATAAAAGAAAAATGCAATGCTAATATTGTTATGAATTAGACTCTACAGTTTTCATTAATACAGTACTCTGGATATATTAAGACATTCTATATAACAATAATTTTCAAGAAGAAGGCACTGTAACATCTTCAGTGCAGAAATTCATATATACCAACACACACACACACTCATTCATTCATTCATTCATTCATTCTCTCTCTCTCTCTCTCTCTCTCTCTCTCTCTCTCTCTCTCTCTCTAATAGAATGAAATTTTATAAATGAAAAAATCTAATATAAATAAAGACTAGATTATTTATTTATAACAAAAATAATATCATTTCATTTCAATAAGGTATCAACAACTATTTTAATTAAAGTTTAGGTTGAATTGAATTTAAATTTTTAACATCTAATTGTCTGTTATGTTGGCACACAAGATCTTATCAATATAATAAAAGTGATATTCTTTGTTTATTAATTAAATGAATTTTCATATAACTAGGTGAAAATTGTGAATGTAAAAAAATAAACTTACTCATGTGGAAAAGTGCTATTTTCAAATACTATTAACATGGTATGCTGAAAAATGAGAATTTAAAATTAATAAGTAGGTTTTCAAGCTAATAACGTGCATTTTGTCTTATCATGAAAAGAGATTTGCAGGTAAATGTTCAAGATAAGATAAGATAAAAATAATAAAGAAGCAGTGAAGCAAGAAAATATTTACCAGGAGAATCATAGTTGTTAAGAAACATATACTATATATGTATTCTGAAAATCATTAAATGAAATTTTGTCAAATTAAATACAAAAATATATTAATAAAAAATTAAAATTTCATAAGAATTTTTAAGATTATTATTTTCTAAGTTTTGTGTACTGTTATAAAATATCTTATGTATACTATATTCATTTATTTAAAAAATATTAAGTTCAAAAATATAAATGATATTTACTGCTTAAATGCTTTACTATAAAAGCAAGGCCAAACTTAGCAGATATTGGGCCAATATTGATGAAATCTTGAACTGTTGCTGTTGTATTTGACAAAACGAGTGGTATGGATGAAGGAAGACATGTAGGTGGGAGTGTTTCCGACCGTTTTCAGAAAACTCGATGTGCCAGATTTTGAAAGAAATTATGCCAGATTATGGTAAATTCCTTTGACTTCAATTGTGCTAGATTATGCGGTTTTAATGTAATTGTTACAGAATTATGCCATATGATTTTTAAAAAGAACTGAAAAACAGCACATTTCATTTCAATTTTGAGAGCCATCTAGAGGCAGATTTAAAAAAAAATAATTTAATTTGTCTCAACTCAACTTCCAAACGGGATAGAAAGAAAGTAAAACCGTAAACACGCGTAATAACGTCTAAAAAATAAAGAGCAGGTCTTGAAACAGTTCAATATGCATACTCATAAGCAAAGTACTTCAAGCGTTTCGTAAAATTTTTTAAAGATTTGAACACTTAAATTTTAAAGATTTAAAAAAAAAATGAACAATCATGGAACGTTAAAGAATACATAGAACAATCATAGACCACTGCTTAACAATGCATAGGCTGCATACTAGATTAATCAGAATCCAATTCCACAAAATTGGTTGCAACCTTAAATCATTGTTGAAAAACATAATCTTACCTAAATCCGTAGAAAGCTGAGCTCTAAAGTTGTGTTTAAAAATTGAAAGTTTCAATTTTAAAATTGAAAGTTTTTAAAAAAAACGTGTTGTGTTGTTGTTTGAAGAGGAAGTTTGAGTGAAGAACTTAAACGAAACTGTCAATATACGAAAGAAACGTATTTTTATTTGTACAAAACAAACTGTTTCTGCTTATACATGAATTATATCAAGAGCTCATAAGGGAGAGTAAGACACACGATAGGATTTCTGGTCCCATCAACTACATCGAGCACGTATTGGCGAGCTTGATCGGAGAAATTTTGAACTGCGCTTGAAAATGCAAGGTCTTTTATAGATCTTGGAAAATGGCGCGATCGTCGCGACCCAATGCGTTAAAATCGTCACCTATTTTTTAGTTTCAGCGCCCTTGAGTGGCAGAATTTAAAGCTCCCTATCCAGAGCTTTAGCAAGATCCATCGTAGAAACGCTACAAAAAGGAAGCCATCGCTAGTTTGACAAATACGAAAGGTTAAAAAACAAAAAATGATATGAGAATAATGCTATCGCCATTATGCATCAAAATTTTCGGAAAACTCATCATTAAATAATAAAAAGAATTTAAACAAGCAGTAAAATAACTGTGATACAGGTTGAATAATTAAATAATTACAGGCAGATTGATAATCATTGTGATTAATAAAAATTAATTATTCAATTAAAAGAGCATTAAGAATTTCGAGAAGTTAGCAATGAAATCGAATTTAAATATAAAATTAAAAAAAAAAATAAAAAAGTTGCCATCCGTCGATTAAATTTCGTACAATAAAACAAATAAAATTAATTATATTTCTGACTTTTTTTTTTTTTTTTTACTAAAAATGAACACAGGGCGGTAGGACCCTGAACAAAAGTTGATGTTTCGGATAGAGGCTACACTTTGTAAAAGTGGAATGACTTTTGACTAACAAATAACTAATCCTACAAAGATTTTCAATAGAATAAATCCAGTACTTCAGTAGTTGTCACCTGCCATGTTTTAGAAATATCTAACATAATCATATACCTATCTTATATCATACACCTATCTCGAATTTACATAGGATTTCAGGAAACTATGATATGGAGTTTATATCAGATCATTAAAAAGTGCTTGTGTGTTTTCAGTATACTGAAGAAACATTCAATTTATTACAATAACTGTTTGTAATATCCTATAATATAACAAAATATTAACAATTAAAACGATGAATTTTTAATGTCAATAATGAATAAGTAAACGATTTATCTCATAATTACTATACATGTATTCATTATTGATATAAAAATTTATCATTGATCTAAGGAGTTTAAATGATTAATTTAAATTTAAATGTATTTAGTCTCCTTTTAATGGGGAAAACGTAAAATTAATAAAAACAAAAAAATAATAATAAATAAAGACACCAATCTTGAAAAACGATGAAGAAATGGAAGAAAACTCAGAGGATGTAGTCTATTGAAGATGTTGTTGATAGCAGAAATAAACCCAGTCTATTGAGGATGTAGATGAAGTCTTGTGAAGATAATGATGACAGGGAAAAAACGATAATCTTGAAGGAAGTGGTGTTTTGAGATACAGATGAAATTTTGAAGAAGGTGGTCCTCTTTTTTTAAAACATTAATAACCACCACCAACCTAAAAACAACAATCAATCAAAATAATAGCACAAATATCAATTTCAAAGAAATATGTCAAAATAATAAAGAAAAATGGAACACTAGAAATATAATTTATCAAATACACAGATCAAACTAAACGACAATTAGAAATAAGATTAAAAGAACATGAA
>JAHWFO010007334.1:0-12674 GCA_023313115.1 Rhysida immarginata
GTATCAATTACACAAATTAACATAATAATTTAAGAGATGTCATTTTTACTGGCCGCCCGTTTCAACGTTACTAGTACGTATATTGCGTGGTTCCAATGTTTGGAACCAGCGATCCCATTTCCTAGGCTCTCGGCCCGTTCATCGCGCAACTGACGTCAGCTGTGACGTAGCCACTTTCACTCCCTATATAGGGGAAACTATCTTCGCATTGAATGATGGGTACAGCTGCCATTTTCTGAGGGCAAGAGGAAGGCAATCCTATACTGTTACTCATCGAAGTGCGCCGTTTTTGCCCGACTTGTTATTGTATAACGATGGTAACGAGTTGTTGCGTGTTTGGATGTATTGTATAACAATGGGATAAGTTCAGAGCCATGGCAACCATGGGTCTCGATGCCCTCAAAAGATGGCGGATATTCAATGTTTATGTTTTGATATTTCTCCCTATAGCCTTTGGGGAAAGTTGCAGAGCTGTAGGTAGTCAGGAAATGGGCAAAATAATGATTATAAAATTTGCGCACAAACACAGAAGTTAAGTTTAATAAAAGTGTGTAATAAAATGTATAATTATTCACTTAAATATTCAATAAATACAATTCAGAATTAAGATGTATCAGAAGTAGAATTAATACAACGTTTATTTATAGAGATACATGCTATATTTCTTGTGTTTAATTTTATTATGTCTCACCGTAAACTAAAAATTTATATTTGATAAACATTATTACCCTTTCATTTATTATGAACTATCTGATATTCCCGGCGTTGCTCGGAATGTTTGATTGATGAAATTTTGCAATATCTGAGTTTGAATATAAATAAGAACATATGAAAAATCCTTAGAGTTAGTAAAGTAAATATTCACTTTGGAAAAACAAAAAGAACTCTTTAAAATGCTTGCACGGGAATTTTGTGTCCAATTGGGTTTACCCAGGAAAATTCGACATTGCTTTTTTAACTTTTAGAATATCAAAGAAAGGCTATGATTATTGAATTATTTCTGTCTATATTAAAAATATTCATAGATGGATTCATAACTCTGTAACTGTTTCAATAGAGCGTGGAATCATGTCCTGAATGTGGTTGTTCATATTGGCAGTTCCAGTTTAGCAGCAAGATTGCTCTCTCACACAATCAGTTGAGATTTTTATAATTTTCTAATATCTTTACATAAACATTACCTATAACTTCTCTAAAGGAAGTTACTACAAAAAGAGAAAATATAGTTAAACCGCAAGATCTAGAGCCCTGGGTGGAGTGTTCGATTAATGAAAAAAAAGTAGGGTATGAGGGGAAGTATGATATAAAGTTTTCCTTAATCGATCATTCCACTAGTGCTCTAGATCTTGCGTTTTGACTATACCTTCACCTTTTTAGCAAAAAACTTGAGCACCTGCACGTCCTAGAAGTTCTATTCTCTTATTTGTTTTAGAATAATTTCTTATATCTTTTATCTTTTTATAACTATCCCCCTTAAACGTGAATAGCCATTACACGATTTGGCTAGGTAAGACAGCGAAGCATAGTGGCGCTCTCTGTTACCACACTTTCAATATAATCTATACATATAATAAAACTGTAGAATCGTCGTGTCTGTACGTTGAAAATATTTGCCTGAATTTGATTGCGGGTGATGTAGGCAGTGTAACAGAATACAATAGGACCATTTTTTAAAATTTAGTCTGTCTGTTTATCTGTTTGAACACGCTAATCTCCAAATAGCGCTGATACGGATCTCTCATCTTTGCTGTGGATAGTTGTTTACTATCTTATGCGGATTCCAAATAGATATTTTGCCACGTTTTCATGTTGTATTGGAGTGTTTATTGACCGCCGGTTTACAGAAAAAAATTTCCGACCCACGACAAATAACCTTAACTTGATACAGTCGAATATTCTTACAAGAAAATCATTGGCCACTCCCCAAAACATTTGTTATACGGAAAATTGGTTATAAAGAAATATTGTTAATACTCAAGATTTACATGTATATTGTTACGGGTCTTTTTTCTCGAGAAAAATATTTATTTGTTTTAATTCGCTTTATTTTTTTTACGCGTAATTCCTATGCCTTTTTGCCTTTTTTTATTATTATAGTGCCTTTTTTTCTTAAGCTTTTTTTGTTTGTGTAATTTTGTAACAATGCTTTTATCTTCCGTCTTTGGTGCAGCGTTCTTCCTTCCCGTGTGCGTGAGCTCGCTCCTCGTTCTCTGGTGGTTTTGTCCTGCTCGTGTTATTGTTTTTTCTTGCTTACGTTTTTAATTTTTTTCTAGGTAGTTTATGGTCGGTAGCCAAACTATCCACTTGGGTGGAAGAATCATATGTTTGAGTGCCGACGTATCCTTCCCTTCATCAACTTTTTGAGTATGGAATTAGTTTTCCTGTCGTTTTCCTTTATCTCAGTGTTTCTACCCGACAGTTACATACTGTGGTTTTTTATTGGGCGCTGAATGTACAGGCCCCTATATTTGAGATTTTGCGTTTATTCTTCACTTCAATCTGTGTAATGGCTTCGTCAGGACCATTCCTGTCCTTTACTTTTGAGTGTGTAGTGAGCACTCATCGTCCAACTGGTTCCGACGTCGGCTGCTTTCATCACTGACTCACCATGGATGTTTGGCCAGTGAACCGGCCGCGGCTATCTACGTGCGGCGTTATCTTCATCCCGCCGTGACTTCATGAACCGCCTTGGGATATTGTTTATTACACTGTCTACCCAGTTTGGTCCGAGGCCTCCTGTCACAGGTTTGGATTAGGCTAAGCTTACCCTAATTTTCTACTAACATTTTTTTAACCCACTCTGCCTTTTATCTCGTATTATTAGTGTCGTTTTCTTTTAGTTTTACCCCTTCCCTGAGTTTGCTTGCCTTCTCCTTTCTGTTTCGTTTCTTCTTTGTTTTTGCAGGTACCTCGGATTCATCATTTTCCTCGCTTTCGTCTTCAAGTTTCTTCGTCTTCTTCTGTATTTGCTGTTTTCTTCTCTTTCCGCCTTCCTGTCGGTTCTTCGCAGCTATCTCCTTGTGCTTGCTTTCTTCGTAGTCTTCGAGTCCTGTTCTGCTGCGTATCTTTCGTCGCTTCGCGCCCTGTAGTTTCCTATTGATCAACAACTTTATTTTTGTTTATTTTTATTACCAAGTTAAATTGCGACTTGTATTTTTTATTCATTTCTTTCCTGTTCCTAGGTATTATGAATTGTAAACTGTACGAATTTTTAGTTTTCTTTCCTTCTTTGTAATAAAGCTTACAATTTTTACTTGGTAACCTACTGGGTTAAGAGATTTTTCTATTTTTTTACTTTATCTAAAAAAGAAAATATTGATTTTTCTTCAAATTTCTTTCTTAGAGGTTATAACGGGAGGGTTTTCTTTTTTTTAAAATTGTTCATTTTAGATCTTTGCTCGGGCCCGTCATTTTACCTTTTTTTTTTTTTTTTTTTTTTGTCTTTTTTTTTTTTTTTTACTTTTCCCCCTGGATATTTGCAGTATCGCGCTTCCCCCTTTATTCACTTTTCTTTATTTACCGTGCCTCCGCTAACTTAAAAATTCCTTCTGCTGTACGTGTCACCAACTGGCACGTTACAATATCTAGGTTAGGACCAAAGTAAAAATTTCTTGTAGGGGAAAAAGTCGTCATATGATTATTCATTATAGAGAGGTTCGACTGTATTACAAAATATTGTCTTTATTTAAAGCTTAACGACAGTTTTATTGAATATACCAAGAATTTTTTCCTGTCGTTGTCTAGCTAATTTTAACTTTTTCTTTCGTTTTTATTCTTTCTTATTCGTTTTCTCTTTTCCTTCTTCAAAATTAATTTTCAATAAAGTAAATCTACTTAGCACACCTCTGATCTCATTTCACTTAATGATCTGATTGCTCTGCTTCACAACATACTGCATCAAGTGGCTCCATATATTCATAGTTTTAAAGCTACACTAGAGGGCAAAATAAAGATTATAAATTTGTCAATAGTGCAGATAAACGACCTGCTGCTAGACATCGTGGCAGGTACATTGTCCCTATGGTAAATGAAGTTGCAGCTGTTTTGGTTGATCAGGAATGTCAGCGACGTGATAGAGTATTGCGCACTCGAAACGTCGTCTTCAACGCATTTATGAGACGCATCGGTCTTACGACGCCCTACAATACCCTTTAACTTTTTGCCATGGAGATGATGGGTATAATTTTGGATTGTATCAAGTCAACCCTCCCACAAGACAAAACATAAAAAAAATATCATCACAACAATTTTATGCTCACCTGCTGCAAATAAGACGAAATCGTTTATCGTAGATATGTACGCCAAAATCGAGACCGACGCTTAGTTAGATGCGCGCCAACCAGAGACTTTTACGCGTTGAAGATTATGTGCACTTGCGGAACGCTATGCAACAGGATGACAGTACGGAAAACTTATGCCGATTAGTGATGTTTCTGTCTAGTTTTAACGGCGGCCCACGAATTATTACATTCACAACAAATTCTAGCCTGATCTTTTTTTATTACATTCACAACAAATCCAAAGTGGAACGAAATCACTCAAGAACTTTTTGCAGGACAAGCGTCGTATGATCGAGATGATATAATAACCAGAGTTTTCCACTTGAAATTGAAGTTGCTGATCGACCTGATCACAAAAAAAGCGTTTTTGGTTCAGCTTTGTGCTTCATGTACAGCGTTGAGCGACAAAAGCGTGGCCTGCCTCACGCACATATCCTCTTGTGGCTAGAAGAAAAAATACGTCCCAACGATGTCGATAAGCTGATAAGTGCTGAATTCCTGGACCGTAACAGAGATCCAACACTGACATCATAAAGAAACACGTGGTTCACGGTCCTTGCAGAGTATCACACAGAAACTCTCCTTGCATGCAGGACGGCCGGTGTTCTAAAAGATATCCAAGAGCACTGGTAGAGCAAACGATAACGGGAGAAGATACATACCCGTTCTATCGTCGACGCTCACCTGAGCAAGATGGATTTACAGCAACAATAAGATCATGTGGCCAAGAAATTGTTTTGGACAATAGTTGGGTCGTGCCCTATTCGCCGATATTATCTAAAACATTTCAAGCTCATATTAAAGTTGAAATGTGCAATAGCGTTGAATCTATTAAATATATTTGCATGTACGTGAACAAGGGCAGTGACCAAGCCACATTTGCGTTGAAGAATGAACACGATGAAGTCACAAGGTTTCAGTCGGGCCGATACATAAGCTCTTCTGAGGCGGTATGGCGAATTTTGAGCTTCCCTATTCACGAAAGACACCCGTTTGTGATTCATCTCGATGTTCAAGTTGATGGAGGACAACGAATTTATTTTAACCCTGAAAGTGTTACAGATCGGTCAGAAAACCCCAGACAAACAAATTTGCTGGCATACTTACGGCTTTGTAAAATCGATGATTTTTCGAGAACTATGTTGAAAGATGAAATACTGTCATACTATAATTACGACAAGCAGCCAGGTGTCTTCAATCGTAGAAGGCGTGGCAGAGCTGTAGATGGCGAGCCCTGCATATTTAAAGAACACGTTATTGGAAGAGTGTATACGGTTCATCCAAACAATGCCGAATGTTTCACTTGCGCTTGCTTTTACATACAGTGCGGGGACCCACTTCTTTTGCAGATAGTTTGCCTAATAGTGCTCTTAATCAATGCTTGGTGGATATTCAAAATTTGGTCACGTCTATAGGAGGAAATTCTCTCCCCCAGTACGGCTTGCCAGCGCCATTAGTAGAAGGTGAACGCATCAATAAAGAGTACGCAGCGGAAATAAGTTATAATCCAGCAGAACTTACGGAAACCTTGCAAAACGGCGTCCAAAATCTAACGGAAGAACAGGGCACAGTATTCGAACGCATTTGTCAGATTCACAACAATAATATGGGAGAACTTCTGTTTTTGGATTGACCTGTGTCACGTGGATTTCGTCGGGAGAGATCACCCTCAAGAGGAGAAGATGAGGATGACGTAGAAGACGCCTGATGTCATCCCGTAGGAATCACGTGGGACAAGGGAATCGAGAGGAGGAAAAGAAAGATGGACGCGACGAAGACGGGAGCGAAAAGTGTCTCCCGATAAATTTCAGCATTTCCACGGCGCAAATTGCGGTTCTCGACAAAGGAAGCGAGGCCGTAGTAAACCGAATGGGACGTCAATGCAACGAGCAGCGTCGAAAGAGTGTTGCTGGAGGAACGAGACGTACGACGACGGCATCATAATCTATTTGGAGGCCTCGTCTCTGGCCTCGGAAAATTCCCCGAGCGAAGGAAAGCTGCCTCGTCACTCACAAATCCCTACGACGGAGAATGGAAGGCGCCGGCTGTTAACTTTCAGCGGAGAAAACGATAATTCAGAATGCATATTTGACGGTAGACCTTTTCCCGTATAAACTTTGATATTAGTGTACAAGCAACTGGAGTAAGAAATTTGACGATATTCCGTGTTCGAATCCAGATTGCCGTGGTTAGCGAGTTTATGTCATTATTCTCGCCTGATGCCAATGAACTCTCGGAAAACGACGAAGTTCTTGGAGTGTTTCCGTTCTCTATCTTAACCTACTTGTATAGAGAAACAGGAGGGATCATTCCAGGGCTTTCGTCCTTTTTCCCTGCATGAACTGGTTATTTTTCAAACTCTTCTACTCATTGCACGTCGGAGGGGCCGCTTTACTTTCCTGTAAGGATCGCGTCATCGCACTAAAACCTACCGAACCCGATAATTGTAATTGGACTTTATTAACGACAATTAGAGTACTGGACAGGCGTAATATCGGATGAACTCAATATTGCGTTTATCAACATTAAATTTAGGAGCTGATTACTAACGTTTCTCGTTTAGTGTTAAAAGTCAACATACGTTCGGCGAGCGAAGGCGGATTTCACAAGATATGTAGCGACGCAATCGGCGTTTTCTTCATTAGAGAGTGTGTGCTGCCTGCGTGAATTCTGCAGCCATATATTTTGTGCTCCGATATATGTGTGTTGTTTCTGATGTATATATGTGTTTTTGTGTATTTTTGTGCCAAAAGAGTGCCATTGATTTAAGAGCCACTGTCGGATTATTGGCGTGTGAATTGTTCAATGTTCAGTGTTGTGTGTGCAACGATTAATCTCAGGGCTGTTAAAAATATATGAAAGATCAGCCCAAAGTGCTTGGTTGAAATAAGTGTCAGTGAAGAGTATATAATTGTGCTATAGTGTAAAGTGTCTTATTGAAAGTTTCTTTTTGCGATTTCTCATCGCTTTGTGTGTCTAAAAGGGATTTGCTTTCGCATACCGTGGGGTAATCCTGTTTGTAAAGAAAAATAAAGGAATCTTCTTAACAGTGCCGTTTTCGTTTGGTTACCTACGAGTGGGAGTGGCTTCGCATAACGTGGGGTGGTCCTTCTTGTGGAACCTAATTAAATTATTCTCATCGAGCAACAGTGTTCTTCACTTACTACTCAACCCGGCCAGGACATCTGTCTTCGAGAGGTCACCGTACCTGCGTCATAGCTTCGACTCCAGAGCAGCGTGAAGCTACTTATGAACTATTTATTTATTTTCTCAAGTAATGAAGTCCATTGCTTCGAACTTTTATTCAAGACAACGATACCCAGCTAAATTTTCCACTGCATTGACTTTATTGACTTTGATTTAATTATTTCAATTTATTTTAATTTTCAAATAGAAATAAAAAGACTTATTTCTTGCTATTTATCGTTCTCTGTCTCTTGTCATAATTACTCTGCTAATCCACGTGACAACCTGGTAATTCGTCACGAAAATCGTGTTGGCACAATTGCGAGCCCAAGGAAAAATAGCTCTTGCTGTGGCTTCTTCGTGAATAGCAGCCACTTTGTTACCCGGTGGTAAAAGTGCTCATACAATGTTTAAAATCCCAGTGATAGATATCAGTGATCACCCAGTATGTGACATCTCCAGGAACAGTGACAAAGCGCGGGTTCTACGCGATTGCTGCTTAATACGAGTAATATGGGACGAGTGCACCATGGCTAATCGAAAAGCAGTAGATGTCGTTGATAGAACCCTCAGAGATATCGACAAAATGATCAACCCATGGGTGATGTTAGAAGCCTTTTTTGTGGTCATTTTAGGCAGACATTACCAGTTGTATCATATTATTAAACTGTGTTAATAAACTCCTTTAAGTGTTCAAGTCTGTGGTGACACATCACACGGATGCACATGCGGGCGCTAATAGGAGGCAACACAAATTCACAGGAGTTTTCTGATTTATTGTTAAAAATTGGCGAGGGCACATGTCAGGAAGAACATGATCAAATCGTTTTGCCTGGTAATTTGTGGCGTGAGGACAACGAATATATTTTAACCCTGAAAGTGTTATAGATCGGTCAGAAAACAGATGTGAAAGGGCTATATTGACGCCTCGAAACGATCAAGCTTCAAGAATTAACTTGGACGGACATACTCAGGTTGAGGGAGAAAATGTAGAGTATACGGAGGGTTGATTCAGATAAAATGAGACGACTTTAAACGCCGCGTATGATCTTGACGGAATGTGATTTGCATGACTCGTCCACTATTCATGGGGATTAGCTTTGTATACACTTGTTGCTGTTATTTGGGACATTTCGTGCTGAAACATGGCTTCCAAAATCACAGCTTTTTAGGAAGGGTATATGTTTGGCCTTTCCGACGCTAACTTCAGTCTTTCGTGCATTGTGGAATTATGCAAACGAAATGGTATTGTGGTATCCAAAGCTACTGTGGGTCGAATAATCAAAATGAACAAGGTTAGCGACCATTAGATCGAATAATCAAAAAGAACATGGTTGCGACCATCTAATGAACGTGGACGAGCAGAGAAGCAGACCAGAAACAAGCCCCAGCCAACACGCCCAGCTCAGGTGGTGCGAGAAATCCGGTCTGAAGTGCTGAAAGAAAATCCCCCCACACAGCGAAGTCTAGCCCAAAGGAAAGGTATTTCACAGGCAACAGTCTCCAGAATAATTCATGACAATCTTGGGCTGGAGCGACGTCATAAAGCGCGCGGTCACACAACTGAGTGACTGAACACAACTGGACACTGCCAAGTCATCTGTGGCTTACTACAGGAAGATGGAACAGGAGACGGGCATACGAGTTATTCCCTTCTCTCATGTGCCTGTTACATCTCGATGGATTTCTGTGGTTTTGGTCTCCTGAAACGACGGCTCGGAAGTCGCCGACCAAGAACCGTTGATGGGCTATGGAAAGTGTGTCAGCAGGTGTGGAACGAACTTCCCATGGAGTCTCTCAAACTCAGCCTACTTCAGTGGAAATTACGGTGCCGGGCTATAGTCTAACAACGTGGCTCGAACACAACCGATGTGGCGCCATGGTATTACACCATCGTAACAGAACTGCAAAGTCGTCTCATTTTATCTGAATCAACCCTCCGTATCTCTATTAACAGAATTATGGAGCAAGATGATTCTACCAATTATCCAGTCGAATTTTTAAACTCTTAGCACACCTGGCCTTCCATCACACAAAATTAATTTGAAAAACTGCGTCCCTATTATTCTATTGCGAAATTTAAGCCCACCGAAATTGTGTAATGATACGAGGCTTAAAGTTACTTTTCTCCAACGTAACATCATAGAAGCGCAAATTTTGACGGGAAGTGGGCCAGGCGAGCGAGTTTTTATCCCCCGAATCCTGCTTATTCCTAGCAATTTCCCATTTCGCTTTAAACGTGTACAATTTCGGTCAGCTTAAGTTATGCCATGATAATAAACAAAGCAAAAGACCAGACGCTGCGCGTTGTGGGCGTGGACTTTATAGTCAGTAGCTTTTCGCACGGCCAGCTCTGTGGTTTTTCATGTCCCCAATCATACTACAAGCATTGTTTACAAAGAAGCTTTATAATAAGTTAAAAATAAATTCCACGTGTACGAAGTCGCGGGCACAGCTAGTTATAATATTTTTGTAGTAAAGATATAAATAGAATTTGTAGCTGACAAAAAAAGACTGGCACTGAAAAGTCACCTGATCTTCTTAGTTTCTAACCTTCATTGTTTCTAACAAACGAAAAAATACTGATTGCTAAAATCTAAGATGGAAACAATGAAGATTACATTGTTGCTTGTACGACTAGTACTACCCTACAACAAAAGATTAAATATAGGATTAGCTAAAATAGCTCGGAGTTTTGGATTAGAACCTGTCTACAGAAGCCAGGACACCCTAAGAAGAAGACTAGGGAACCCGAAAGACACCATACCGGCAGAAGAAAGTCCAGGAGTATACCGACTGCAATGTGGCATGTGTGATGCTGTTTACTATGGTCAATCACGCAGAGCCATAGACACAAGGATAAAAGAACACCTGAACTATATAAAGAAAGGGAGAACAGGAATCTCTAGATTCTCGGACCACATTCTAGATAGCGGACACGACTACAACAGAGACAGATTTTCGATCCTCCATAGCACAGGCAACCCACAACTGCTTAACTTCCTAGAAAGTTACGCCATCAGCAAAGAAACACCAGAAGTACTCCTCAACAGCGACGCCGGACCGCTCAACGTAGCCCACCTGATGCCTATCGCGAACCTAATAAAATTTCCCAAACCAAGAAGATGCTACCAATAGTGCCTAGACCCTCCTGAACCACCGAAAGAAATTCTATTGTTATTTATCATAAAATTCAATTCTTATTGTGATTTAGTTTCTGTAGTTTAAATCAGTTTTTTCGCTATTGTCTATGATTTCATAATAATGTTTAACCTTAGGCTCTTATAACAGAAAAAGTTTTGCAATCAGGTTTAACTTTAAGCTCTTATATCCGAAATTTTGTAATCAAGCTGTAATTGTAATGTTTTGCTGTTGTTACTCACTGTATCAACTGGTTCTACCCAGTTGGTGGTCACTCTGTACTTGTCCGTTTGCTATTGGCCACTGTATAAGAAGGCCCATTGGGTTAGAATAGTGCTATTCTCTCATTGGCTGATTCTCCTTATATAAGTGAAAGGATGTACCCTTTCATTATCAGTAGAGCCGTCTTTACTCTACTGATCGTGGTCGATAGTTGGATGCTGAAGAAGACAGCAGTGCTGCCGAAATACGTATCCATCAATTAAAGAAATTCTTGTGGAATAGTGGTCTTTTATTCATTCTGATATTCGAAGTTATCCACAGATTCTGGCGTAATTATCTCCTGTTGAAAAACTTGGCCATTCATCTCTTTTGGTAGTCTAGCGATCGCCGATTCTTCTATTGACCTGCTTACCATTTGCTCAATATAGCACGGAGCTAAAGGAGTGCTTCTTCTGTCGTCTTTGCACTCTTTTAACTCCAGTTACTAATCATTTTTAAAGATTTTCAAAAAATTGGTAAGTACTAAGAACTCTCTTTTCTAACATTTTGCCGTAACATGTTTTCGAGGCCATCACGGCTCTCATCATCAGAGGCTTATCATACAATAAAATCTACCTGTACATAATTTTCACAGCCAAATCTGGACAATGACGTCATTTTAAAATTAACCAATCGTCACTCATTTTGTACGTAGGTCTCGCCAAGTTACAGTTTCCATTCTTGATTAATTTAAACGCTTCTTTAATTAATCTTTGTTGTAAATAATTATCCCGATTTTTAATTTTAATCCCTTGCCAATCTGGTTGATGATTTTTAGATTTACAGTGCAGCGCTAAGTGATTTTTAATATCATTTAGTCTCACTGCTCTATCGTGTTCCACTAACCTTTCTCCTAGTAAGCGTTTACTCTGACCAGTATATATTAAATTACAATTTTTGCATGGAATCGAATAGATAATATTTTGGTTTTTTTAACCACTATTCATTTTTCTCTTTGAATTCTTTAAATTGGTTTTCGTTTTGTTTCTCTTTCTCCTCACTACTTTTGTTATCCTTTTACTTTTTATTTGGAAACATATTTAGTATTTTTTTCCTTATTGTGTTCTCTACCCTTGGAACTATAACTACTTTTTTAAAAATCTTCTTTAATTTATTAAAATTGTGGTCGTAGTTTAACGAAAATCTTTTCTCCCCCCCCCTTCTTTACTTCCTAATTTCTTTTCTTTATTTTTCAATCCTTCGTTAATTACCAAATCTATTTCATACGTATTCACTTATATTTTCCTTCACTTTTATATTATTTTTAAATTATACTTTATAACATATTTTATAACATTTCCTTCACTTTTATAACATATTTTAAATTTATATGATTCCTTTATAAGTGTATTCACTATAAATTTGCCTTGCATTGTTGGTCATGAGATATTTCTCATTAATATGCCCTGCCATGATCATGAATACCGGTTTTTTATAAATAATAAATATTTTTTAGAAATCTGAGGTAGACAATGACCTTCCTCATGCTTTGAAGGTCATGTATGCGAAATTTGATCAAGATCGGAATAAAACTACATTTGTATAAAAAACATACAGACAAACAGACCTACCCACCCAACCACCCACAAACATCCTTCTTTATATATATAGATAGACTAGCAAAGGTACCCGGCGTTGCCCGGGATAATTACACTTGGATGTAAACAGAACAATCTCAAAAAATTAAATTAAATTTTGCAATATCTTAAAAATAAACCCATGAAAATGCTTAGAATTAATACAGTAAAAATTCTTAATGAAAATCTTTTTAAAGGCTCACAATGGCTGGACCTCTCCAAGGATGCC